>WTXE01000519.1:0-16010 GCA_022496225.1 Russula aff. rugulosa BPL654 | reverse complement strand
TATAGTTCGGTCACAGATCCTAGTCCAAGGTCAAGTTTAAACTATGACTACGCACTCTCCGCTCCCTTGGATGACCTTTTAACGAAACCGTTTGGCGATTCTCAGCCGTCCGCTACCATGGAAATCTCCAAGGCCGATAAGGCCCCAATCCGACCAGCCTCTTTTATTCCACCCCCAACAGATCGCCTAGATACCACTTCGCGCTCCCGTAGTGGCACAACTGGTACCGTCAAGGGCAATAAGGGTGTGCGCGGTCTCATGACCGACTTTCTCAACTTGAACAAACAGCCGGAGATTACCACGCCCCATGACCTAGTTCACCTCACGCATGGTGACTCCAATTCATCTACCGGTGGATTTACTAGTTTGCCCCAGGAGTGGCAACAACCTCTACAAGACAGCGGGTTCCTAAGTCTGATCAAGAGAGGAACCGCCTTACTCCCGTAGAGACGTCAAGTTCTACCAAGAAGATGGTGGCGATGTTCGAGATGAGATGGGCCTCGCTCCCGCACAAGGGAGCTCTCGACGTCCACCCATTCCAGGTGCGGCATCTGCCGATTGGCATAACCTAGTGAGCAAAGATGTCAGGGCGGGCATTAGCAAATCGGAGCAGAAGCGTCAGAGGTGAGTCTGATCAATAAGATACCAGTCAGTGTCCCAACATTGCTTTCTTTAGCATCATCTTTGAGCTTATCAAGGGTGAGATGCAATGTGTACGCGACTTGGAGAACATCGATATCGTGAGTGACACCCGCTGATTCTTGTATCCTATTTGACGGGTTCGTTTTGCTTCGTAGATGTACGTACAGCCGTTGCGCTCGGTAGAACCCCCATCATCCCCGCGAACGACTATCAACCTTTATCACGGATGTCTTTCATAATTTTGGCGCAATACATCTACAACACCGCAAGCTGCTTGATCGTCTCCATGCGATCCAACAGAAGAGCACCCAGTCATTAACAGTGTTACCGCTGCGATCTTTGATGCCGCGCTGAACTGGCGTGACGAGTATATGGAGTACATCACGAACTATCCGATCGCTGAGTACCGTATCGTTGATGAAATGGGGAATAATCCCGCGTTTAAGGACTTTGTGGAGGTATGTTTATGTCCCGTGATCCGCATTTATCATGGGTGATTATTACTCTGGTTCTGTAGCAATGCACGCGCCATCCAGACGCGAACCGCCTCGACATGAAGAACTTCGTGAATCGGCCGATCTCACGACTTGCGCGATATGAGCTGCTGCTGAAAGGCATCATGGAAGCCAGTGCCGAGGGCCACGAGGATCACGATAGAATTCCTCACGTTATCAACGTTATCAAGTCATTATCCGAGGAAGCGCTGCCAGGTTCGCCTCTGCGGAACAAAAGGTCGAGCTGTGGAGGTACAACTCCAATTTGGTGTCCAAACCTGGCGAAATAGTGGTAAGTTACAATCAACTAGAACAGACACGAAGTTCAAATTTTCGTCGTCTTTTTGCACCGTCGCAGGATATGGACTTGTTGGCCGAGGACCGCTTCTCATACATACAGGCAAACTCCTACGCCACCCGGATACTGGCTTTGATTGGAGTAGTTGGAGCGAGCTCTTCGTTCTGCTTTTTGAATAATTACTGTGAGTCATTTGAACTGGAGAGGCTATAGTGGGATGGCGATATTGTTTTCTGACTGCGATGTCATACAAGTGGTGTTTACAAAGCCCAAAGAAAAAGATGGTGTTATGAAATATCACGTCGATCGCCGAGTACGTTTTATCGCGCTCTTCCCTACACTCGCGCCTCGACTGACCCCTTTTACAAGCCTATTCCCCTTGATCTGTTGACCTTAGCAAACTTCACGGACCCGCCTACGCAGCGCTGGACCGGTTTGCTTCGTGACACGCTAGGTATGTCCCCCGGGTCATCCACCGAGCCACGCGTCGTACATCCTTGCACAATCTTGCACACTGGCCGGCTCGGGGGTCTCTATACAGTCTACGCCGTATCCGCACAGGCACGCTCGGAGTGGAAGGACAAGCTCCAGGAGGCAATCGGGTTGCGCAAGGTGGTGCAGGAGTCCAAAAAGGTGTTCGAAGTTGAGACGCTTAGCTCGGACACGTTCATCGTCCCATCCATGCTCGGGGCCCCGAAGAACCATTCGTGGAACATGGACAACACATTTACTGGAAAGGTTACTTGCTCTGTGCCGTTCAGTAAGCAGATTGTCTTGTCTCAGATTGTTGTTGGCGAATTCTGAGTTTGAGGGACGACTTGTTCTTTCACTGTAGCTACCAGGGATGGACGCGCTCTTGTCGCAGTTGGTTGCGCGGAAGGTGTTTGGATCGGGTTCCGTCACGATTCTCGATGTGAGTTGTACGCTTCTGTCGTGTTGTGCTTAGTGTCGCTCACGTCTTTCGGCAGCTATGCGTCGGGTGCTACACTTGAAGATGGTCACCAATGTGCGATGCTCGAAGACTTTGGAATCCTTCCTCGTTCTTGCGGACAAGGTAAAAGCGCCTCCCTGTTTTCCGAATCTGAAAATCGATTATCTCATGCGGGGGTTTTTCATCCAAAAGTCGCTCTTTGCATACCATATCGAGGCGCTCGTACCCACGTCTCCTCAGAGCCCAAACACATCAGACACCGCAGAAGCTTAATGGCTCGAAGACGTGCATTTCTTCAGTGTCGGAAGCCTCGGAGGGCGAACCCTTGTGATTTACATGAAGAAGAAAGGGGTAGGCATTGTTCTATTGGATTGGCTCTCAAGTCGATCTTACAATGCGGCGTCTAGTTGGACAGTGTATTCCGCGTGCTCGAGCCTGTTGTTGGCAAGATCAATGAGAGGACGAAAGCTCCGGTGTCTCTCAGTTCTCGACTCGGTCTGCGGCAACCTCGTTCGAGTGGTTCCGCGTCTATCGGGTGCGTATACCTTATACCGCGACTAGAATTCCCGAGATTAATGTCATCCATAGGATTTTTCCTTCCCTCGGAGTCGTACGATCTTATCTTCTTGAAAGCAAGGATCGCCATATTATGCACGAAGGGTTTCGAGATCATGGATCTTTCCGAGTTCGTCACCACTCTCTCTCAATGCCTTGTTTTCTATCGGATGGCTGATTGTCGTACAGTTTCAAGAGTGTCACGATTCCACAACGCGATGATCCACGCGATGAGAAGCTCGCTAAACGGTGCGAGTCATGTCGTCCTATGGGCATGTTCCACTCCCAGCGAAAACGAATACCTTCTTTGCTATGATGGTAAGGGCACTCAGGCTCAGTTACACCCTCCATCATCTCGCCCATTTTCTCAGAATTCGGATTGTATGTAAACCGTCACGGTGACCCCAGTCGCACAAAAGGGACCATCGAGTGGGAAGGCACTGCCGAGCACGTTGCATGGCATCCCCCATACATCCTCATCTTCGACTCGCGGTTCATTGAGGTACGACATGTTGAAACTGGGCGGCTGTGCCAAGTCATCCCTGGTAACGACCTCCGATGCATTTGGGATGGTCGAGGAGCGTCGATGCCCCGTGTCGCGGCTGGACCCAACGGGGCCTGGGAGGAAGCACTGTCGCAAGAGGCACGCGTCCATGGTGTCATGCGTGCGGACAACACGTCACTTGGGCGGGCCGGTCCATCCGGTGTGGTAGAGCATATCTTTGAGCTGATGCCACTTTTCCTGCCTGAAAGATAGACATCGCCAAGATAGCAGTCGTCGTTCGTGCACCCATCTTTGAATGGCTCACCATGATGATGATGAAGCAGAGTGTACTATGCCGCTTCTCCTATTACAGTACCCATTTATCGTTCCGCCTTTTCTCCCCCTACCTTCCCCTTTCCTACCTTGTGAGCGACTTAGTTAGTAATGCGCTATATCCGTGCGTTGGCTAGAAAAAAAATAGAATATTCATCTCAGCGTCGGAGAGAGTGTGATATATTCGTTGATATATTTGTACTGTACTCTCTTTTCATTTAATTCGGTTACTTGAATAGATGGACTCTGATGAGCTGAGTAGTACGAAAGAATCGCCAAGCCTTTTCCCTGTTGATTAATTGATTCACGGTGCTGGTGCTGTGACAATAACAGTGTCCTCTCGCTCGGGCCCCTATTTTGCCACTCGCGCAAACACATCCAAAGCGTAAACGCGTAAACCCGTTCCTTCACCCCGCTAACGCTTTCTCCTTCTCTTCACCCGATTCGTCCTTTCTTGCAATTGAGACTCCCTCAGCGACTTCCTCCCTCGCTCGTTAACTTTGCGTGTCGATGTCTTGCGCACTAATATATGTATACTAAATAAATCGCCTTCTCACTGAAAATATGCCCCGTTTCAGTGTGTCACCCGTCTCCGGAACTCATGGCCGATCATCTTACCTTTGTCGACGCCATGTAGTGCATGATGCCCTGCTCTACAAGATTGAAAATGACCCAAACTACGCTGACCTTCAGCGTCCAGATGAGCGTGCACTTCTCGCTCTTACTGTACATGGCTCTGTTGCCCACATGCTTCCACCAAACCGACAGACGCTCCACCATCTACCACTGCACCGTCGGGTCCAACGGAGGCTGCAAACGCGTTACCTGCACAAGCCGACGACGACGATGGCAATGAGCGATATGTTGGAGGCGTGCTCAATGTTGCACCGTCCCCTACTGCGGAGACCGAACATGTTTGATGAGGTGTACACAAAATTCTTCGACGCCCCCTTCACAAAACCAAAACATAATCGATGCCCCAGTGCCTGATTGGCTCGTACGTAGGAGAAAGTAAAATGACATTTCTCATGAAAATGAGGAGAGGCTAAGAGATCTGAAACATGAAACGTGAATAACAACTAAGCCATGCATCCACGTGCCCACCTGATTAGCGAGCCCTGCGTCCATGTTATTCGACTCGCGGTTCATTGAGGTACGACATGTTGAAACTGGGCGGCTGTGCCAAGTCATCCCTTGTAATGACCTCCGATGCATCTGGGATGGACGAGGAGCGTCGATGTCCCATGTCGCGGCTGGACCCAACGGGACCTGGGAGGAAGCACCGTGGCAGGAGGCACGCGTCCATGGTGTTATGCGTGGCGGGCCGGTCCATCCGGCGTGGTACAGCATATCTTTGAGCTGATCCCGACGGTGCCACTTTTCCTGCCTGAAAAATAGACATCTCCATCGTCGCTCGTGCACCCATTTTTGAATAGCTCACCATGATGATAAAGAAGCAGAGCGGACTATGCGTATGCGGCTTCCCCTATTACAGTATCCATTTATCGCTCCGCCTTTTCTCCCCCTACCTTCCCCTCTCTTACCCTGTAGCGACTTAGTTGCCCTTCATTATGATTTGATCTTGCAGTGTACTTTTTTTTTCGTCTCGGGGCCCCCTGTTTATATGTGTATGCCATGGAAGTGCTAATGTGCCTTTGGACTGGAAGACTACTGGAAGTATCGGTATTGAGTTCGGAATTTTGGGGACGTGACCCGGCTGAGAAGAGCTTTCAAAGGTTTAACGTTTAACGGTAACGCATTCAGTTAACTCAGGCTCGGTGGATACAGTAAATTGTATAGGTGCAGAACGGCAAATCGGTCATACCAAGGGCGTTCCGGGAGTGTTCCGGGCACTGTAAAGTCGAAAGGTACTGAATTTCATGCGTTGGACATGCCGTACTAATAGGTAAACCACAGCAGTATGTAATCGCCTTGCGGCAGAGTCTCTGTCCATTTCTCGTACGATGGGCTTTGCCTCACGGAAAGAATCCGATCGTATCGAGGATCCATCTCAAACTCCAGTGTGCACACTACCAGCACGACTTCTACCCGTATTCGACAATTCAGAAAAAGGTCCAAGTGGAGTTTCCCACTATATCTCACCACCGCAAATATTTCCACTCTCTCGAAAAACCGACGTTTCGCTTCAGAAATCAGTCTCAATCTACTGTAGGCACCATCCGCGAGGCTGGATCCGTCCGTAGCTATACAGCAACTTCCACATCGAAGCAGGACGTCCGTTCGTAGAACATACCTCTTTTGAGGGTGAAGACGAATCCCCTCTGCCGCCTTCTACTTACTCTGCGTTCTTCTCTATATATTCTGTCTACGTTGCCAGAGCCTGGTCCAAGTTCAAGTCGCATTTATGGTGTCCCTCTCTCCACTCCCTTCGATGACCCTTCAACGAAACCATATGGCGATTTTCAGCCGTTCGCTACCACGGAAATCCCCATGGCTGATAACCCCCGCCAGTCATCCCTCTTCTCTTTCACCCCCAACAGATGCCGCATGGGTACCACATCCCCCTCTCTCTCTCTGTTCTTTCTACTAAAGAAACCCCGTCTTCAGTGTCAGGTACGGCCACCAACCACAAAGTCAACGAGACTTCCTCTCCATCTGCTCCATCGAGTCGCCGTACCCCAAATATTACAGTCGAATATTTCAAACCTTTGAGGCAGTCCATCAAAAGGCTCCCCAGAAAAGCCGAGGTTTACGCCACTGCCGCCAAGGATCCCTTTGTTCCTTCGACACAAGCTCTCGGCCCACCCAGCTCCCGCAACGCTTCAATGCCCTCCGGGAGCCAACAAAAGGCCACACTTTTCGTCCCTCCTACCTATTCCCGGATGAATAGGGTCAACCTTGCCAACTTGTATGCCGATCCTAATCCTAATGCTGTTCTTGGTACCGGTCCTACGGTTCCCTTAGATGGCCTTCCAGATGTATCGTTTCCTCCTACGCCAGCAGATCGCATGAATATCACTCCGTACTCTCGCGGCGGCTCAGTTACCACCAAGGGCAGGAAGGGTATGCTTGACATTATAACCGACTTTCTCAAATCGCTCAAACGGCCAGAGATCAGCAGAGCCCATGACTCAAGTCCCCTCACGCATGTTAACTTGAACTCGTCACCGATACATGCGCCGACTCCGCGTCACGCGCACGCGCACCGCATAGCTCAGTCAATATCCGACCCGACGCCAATAGGCGGCTCGCTCGGCCGAAATAACACACGTGGACGTTTGTTTGAGGGTTTCTCGCATACACCTGGCCCGAACACGGCCCGTGCTCGTGCCAAAGAGTCACAGAAGAAGGTTAAGTCACGCATAGACAAGTTGCGCCTCAAGCGGTGGGATGGTGCTGGTTGCGCTGATAGCGATGATGGTGCGAGTTTCAGTTCCGGGAGCACTTATTACGCCATCCCTAGTCAAGGACAGAAAATTAAGCTTGTCGTGCTTAAATTAGCCGTCCAGCATCCCTTTCCCCAATCTCATCTTGCGGTCATGGCTGTGCCCCCTATCCTTATTTGTATTTACCCACCCGTTCTTTTGACAGTATCTTTGCATTACTAGCCTTACTCACCTCTTCTTTTCAACTGGTCTGTACCGCTATATCCGTTCGTCGGCTACAGACTAGGTACCATAGAGTTTAAAAAGAATATAATATTCATCTCAGTGTCGGAGTAAGTGTGATATATTCGTTGAATTATTGGTACTGTACTCTCTTTTCATTTAATTCGGTTACTTGAATAGATGGAGTCTGATGAACGAGTTGCTGAGCTGAGTAAGAAAGAATCGCCTTTCTATTTTTAAATTTTGGTTCACTATGGCCGGCTGTGGGCTCGGCGAACGCCGCATCTCGCCGGCACTGGCGGTCCGTGTTACTCGCTCCAAGCCAGCTTCCAACGTCACGGTGTTCAACACTTTGAGTTTGTCCCCAAACACTCTATCTATTGTTCCAGTTCAACTATGATTCTAAACATCGTAAACGAGTGCTACATGCAAAGAGGTCTTCAACCTATGGGACTGATGGCAGTGCAGTCATTTGCTCAGGTATGCTGTGCAAATTGCGCTGGCCGTGCACAACCAACTGACTACAAAATAAGAATCTGCCTTGCGGCACACGTGCCCCTGCTGCATATTTCCAAGTTAGCAACGATGCGCTTTCCTCACAGGAAGAGACTCACGACTCTAACGTACCATCGAACACATCAAGTCACACCTCAATCACTGGCAATGTGCCATTTCGTAGATCTTCAAAGGAGACAATCCGATCGTATCAAGGATCTATCTCAAACTCCAGTGTGCATACTACCAGCACGACGACTACTCATGAAGACCTATTCGGCCCCTCGGGACAAGGTCCAGATCGGAATCTCCCTATTCCTGATCACAAATCTTCCCACTCCCTCGAAAAACTGACATTTGGTGACCGAAATCAATCTCTGTCTACTGTATACACCATTCGCGAACCGGAATCCGACTGCAGTTCTATAGAAACTTCCACACCGACGCAGGAACTTCGTTTGTTGAGCCTTCCTTCCCTTGAGAATGAGGCTGCATCATCCCTGCCTTCCACTCCTCGCTCCTCTGCATATATTCCGGGCACAGATCCTGGTCCAAGTTTACGTTCCAACTTTGGCGTGACACTCTCTACTCCCTCAGATGACCTTTTAACGAAACCGTATGGCGATTCTCAGCCGTCCGCTATCATGGAAATCTTCAAGACCGATAAGGCCCCCGCCCCCCGATCTGCGCCTTCCCTTCCATCCCCAATAGATCGGCTAGGTACCACTTCGCGCTCCCGTAATGCCATCGCTGCCGTCAAGGGTAAGAAGGGTGTGCGCGGTTTCATGACCGATTTTTTCAACTCGAACAAACGGCGAGATATCAGCACACCCTATGACCCAGTTCACCTCACGCATGTGGTTTCAACTCATCCACTCGCGAATTTACTGGTTTGCCCTGGGAATGGCAACAACTTCTACAAGACAGCGGGATTTCCAAGTCCGATCAAGAGAAGAATCCTCTTGCTGTCATGGAGATCGTCAAGTTCTACCAAGAAGGTGGTGGCGATGTTTGGGATAAGATGGGCCACACCCCCGCCCCAAGAAGACCACCTATTCCAGGCACGGTACACCCGCCTTCCCTGGACTGTCCAAGTCTGTCGATGACAGCTTTGTCTCCACGGTGAGCGTATCCTTCATCCCTGCGCTGCCTAATCTCGACCGTTCTAATTCTCAACGAACTTTGACCAAGCCGGTAGCAGAGCGTCGCCTCCTCGGCCTCCCACAGCTCCACAGCAGCAGAGTGCAGCTGTAGCAAGTTTGGCGAAGACCGCGGGTGCAACTCCAAGACGACGCGGGAGAAGAAAGAAGACAAAGAAAATGACGCTGATATAGTCAAGCGGTTGCAACAGATCTGCACAGACGCAGATCCCACGCGATTATACCGCAATCTCGTAAAGATTGGCCAGGGGTGAGCGTTTCTTGTACTTTAAAGGCTCATTTTGCTCATCCACTCCTGATCCTTCTCCGTGGGGCTCATTCAGTGCCTCGGGGCGTGTTTACTGCCTACCAAGTTGGGACGAATCTTTCAGTTGCGATCAAGCAGATGGACCTGGATAAACAACCGAAAAAAGATCTTATCATAAACGATATCCTGGTAATGCGGGCTTCGCGTCATACAAATATCGTCAGCTATATCGACTCGTTCCTTTATAAGAATGAGCTCTGGGTGGTGATGGAGTATATGGAGGGTGGCTCGCTCACGGAGGTTGTTATGGCGAACTTGATGACGGAAGGGCAAATCGCTGCAGTGAGTAGAGAGACGGCGCAGGGCTTGCAACATCTGCATAAGCACGGCGTCATCCATCGCGACATCAAGAGCAGCAATGTGTTGTTGAGTCTCACTGGTGACGTCAAACTCGGTACATATCATGATGTACTCTCCTGATATGATCTGACCCTTGCCGTGTCCCTCAACTTTAGCTGGCTTTGACCTATGTGGACAAATCTCGGACCCTGCTCACAGAAAGCGAACATCTATGGTCGGTACACCATACTGGATGGCGCCAGAAGTTGTCACACGCAAGGAATATGGCCCGAAAGTGGATATATGGTCTCTTGGCATCGTAGCGATAGGTATGTGTTCTCACAACTCTTGACGGTCTCCGCTCCTGACAACACGCGTGTGATGCAGAGATGCTCGAGGGTGAACCGCCGTACAAGAATCAAAATCCTCTGAAAGCCTTGTATCTGATCGCCGTGAATGGCACGCCAACGATTGCCAATCCTGAGAACTTGTCATTCACGCTCCGGGACTACCTTGCGAAGACGCTTGAGGTCGATGCTGAGAAGCGGCCGGATGCGACACAGCTATTGCAACATCCATTCTTTACAATAGCTGAGCCGTTGCGCACGCTCGCGCCGCTGATCAAGGTGGCGCGCGAGATTGCCCGGAACAAATGATCGGTTTTCGCCGCGTAGCCAAACCCTTTCCTAACCTCCCTTCTCGCAGTCTTACTCTTTTCACTCATTCTTATTTTGCATTTACCCAACCATTCGTTTGTTTTTTTCTCCCTAATGCATTTATTTTCGGTCCCACTCTTCGACCTGCATTGGCCTCCGTCCCTCCAGCCGCCGTATTCATCACGCACACCCTGATGCTGAATACATACGCTTTGTGCACGCGCAGGCCACTTCCATAGAGAAAACAAACAAGCAGACGAAATCGAACATCCGTTATCGACGACTACGTGTGATATATTTGTATTATGCCCTGTTCTCTCTCTCTTTCTTTTTCAATTCGGTTACTCGGATAGTTGTGACGTGTGGCTGAGCTGAGCAGGACAGGAGCGCCTCTTTTGATTTTTTGACCCACGATGCAATCTATAATGGTACGATTGTGCTGGATGTGTTTTTGTAAACACGAAGTTTTGTTTCGATCGAGGGTTTGCATTTTGAACAGTGGTCCCGGGTCGTCGGCACGGGTGGCCGCCCATATTACTTTCTCGGCGCTTGACGCTTGCTGTCAAGTTCCATTTATTGCTTCACATCAACGTCTAAACGTCACAAATGCAAATGACTCACCTTCCAAGATGCAAAACCATCCTCCCACCTGGAAATCTTATAATTGGAGTCTGCAGTTTGGACGTGTCATCCCTGTGCGTATACAAAATAGGCAACAGACTAAGGCAAATGCGTTTGACGCCGCTTGACATTTGCATTACGGCAGACTCTCTGTGCACTCCTAGCAACGATGAGGTTTTCCTCACAGGAAGAGATTCAAGACTCTAACGTACCAACGAACACATCAAGTCGCACCTCAATCACTGGCAATATACAATATCGTAGATCTTCAAAAGAGACTATCCGATCGTATCAAGGATCTATCTCAAACTCCAGTGTGCATACTACCAGCACGACGACTACTCATGAAGACCTATTCGGCCCCTCGGGACAAGGTCCAGATCGGAATCTCCCTATTCCTGATCATAAATCTTCCCACTCCCTCGAAAAACTGACATTTGGTGACCGAAATCAATCTTTGTCTACTGTATACACCATCGCGAACCGGAATCCGACCGCAGTTCTATAGAAACTTCCACACCGACGCAGGAACTATCGTTGAGCCTTCCTTCCCTTGAGGATGAGGCCGTATCATCCCTGCCTTCCACTCCACGTTCCTCTGCATATAGTCTGGTCACAGATCCTAGTCCAATTTTAAGTTCCAACTATAGCGCCACACTCTCCACTCCCTCAGACGACCTTTTAACGAAACCGTATAGCGACCCTCAGCCGTCCGCTACCATGGAAATCTCCAAGGCCGATAAAGCCCCCACCATCCGACATGCCCCTTTTCTTCCATCCCCAATAGATCGCCTAGGTTCCACTTCGCGCTCACGTAGTGCCAACGCCACTACCGCCAAGGGCAAGAAGAGTGTGCGCGGTTTCATGACCGACTTTCTCAACCCAAGCAGACGGCCGGAGATCACCACGCCCCACAACCTAGTCCACCTCACGCATGTTGACTTCAACCCATCGACCGGTGAATTTACTGGTTTGCCCTGGGAATGGCAACAAATTCTACAAGACAGCGGGATTTCTGAGTTTGATCAAGAGAGGAACCGCCTTGCTGTCATGGATATCGTCAAGTTCTACCAAGAAGGTGGTGGCGATGTTCGAGAGGAGATGGGCCTCGCTCCAGTACAAGGGAGCTCTCGACGTCCACCCATTCCAGGTGCGGCACCTGCCGCTTACCCTGAGGCACCGGCGTCTATCAACACGGCTATCCGAGAGTCGCCCAACTCCTCAAATACGGATGTTGGGTCACAAGCTTCTAAAGCCTCGAACGGCCCTGCAGTAGAACCTTGGGATCATCAGCTTTTCACAACACCACAACAGCAGAGCACGACTGTAACAAGCTCGGAGAAGACTGCGGGTGCAATTCCAAGGCGACGCGAGAAGAAAGATGACGGATCAAATGATATAGTGGAGCGCCTGCAACAGGTTTGTACAGATGCGGACCCTACGCGGTTGTATCGAAATCTCGTGGAAATCGACGAAGGGTATGTGTTTTGCTTTCTTTCCTTGTGGTTTGTCTTACTTATTTACTATATTCCTGATGCCTTCTTCCTGGGGTGAATGTAGTACCTCTGGTATTGTATTTGCTGCTTATCAAGTTGGGACAAATTCTCCGGTTGCGATTAAACAGATGGACCTTGACAAGCAGTCGAGAAGGGATCTTATCATAAATGAGATCCTCGTAATGCGGGCCTCTCGTCATGCAAATATCGTCAGTTATATCGACTCGTTCCTTTACAAGAATGAGCTCTGGGTGGTGATGGAGTATATGGAGGGTGGCACGCTTACAGATATTGTTACAACAAGCTTGATGACAGAAGGCCAAATTGCAGCAGTAAGTAGGGAGGTAGCGCAGGGCCTGCAACATTTGCATAAGCAGGGCATCATACATCGTGACATCAAGAGTAGCCACGTGTTGCTGAGCCTTACTGGTGACATCAAAATCAGTACGTATCACGAAGTTACTCTCTTGATACAATCTCTAACACGCTTTATGTCTCCGATGTAGTTGACTTTGGCTCCTGCGCGCTTGTCTCAGATCCCATACATGCAAAGCGAACGACTATGATAGGTACTCCATATTGGATGGCGCCGGAGATTATCATACGCAAGGAATATGGCCCGAAAGTGGATATATGGTCTCTTGGCATCATAGGAATAGGTATGTGTCCTCACTTTTCTCGCACGTCCTTTTTTTTTTTCATTTCTGACAAGAAGCATGACGCAGAGATGCTCGAGGGTCAACCGCCCTATTTGAATCAAAATCCACTGAAGGCATTGTTTCTGGTCGCCACGAACGGTACACCGACGATTGCCAATCCTGAGAATCTGACGTCAACACTCCGGGATTACCTTGCAAAGACACTCGAGATTGATGCTGAAAAACGACCGGATGCGACGCAGCTATTGCAACATTCGTTCTTTGCGATGGCTGAGCCGTTGCGCTCGCTCGCTCCGTTGATCAAGGCTGCGCGCGAAACTGCTCAGAACACGTGATCGATTTAGCCGCCCCATATCCCTTTTCCGATCTCATGCAGTCTTGGCTATTACTCATCCCTATTTTTATTATACACCTGTTCTTCCGTGCACCTATCTTCGCATTTATTCTCGCCTCTTCTTCGACTCACGTGCAACATTAGCCATCTTTTTCGTTATGCAAACCATGAATTCATACGATGTATGCTACGCCAGGCTGGCAGCGATGTACCTTGATTTCCGTGCATCATACAAAACAGCAACAGACTACACCGTGACATGCGATTGCTTGAGGCACACATGTCTCTGTGTAGTGAACCTACGATTCATCTGGCACCAGAAGTACCACCACCACGCGGTCTCTTTAGCCCACGGTCGCCTCGCGGTTCGCCCTGACGACCCTTTGAACGTCTTAGGATGAGGATAGCGGACAAAGTGTTAGGCCAAGCTCGCTTGGAGGTCAATCTAATGTTAGTACGCCATTTTTATAAATTGTAGTGCTTTTCCCTGTGTTCTTTCTTCACTGGCACTGGCATTCGATTCAGTTAATCAGACAGGTGGACGTATGGCAGAGCTGAGTAGAACAGTAACGTTCTCACGACTTGACTTGCGATGCAACCTATAAGGTATGGATGTGCCTGTAAACATGTCTCCCGTCAATGCGTGTCTTGAAAGTTCGTGTCTTGTTGAAAGGTTTCTTGAAAGGTTTTTTTTGTGGCCTTCGGGGTCGCCCGCCTTCAATCTGACCACTTTTTACTCAAAGTATAGTTTTCTACCGCCCCACTGGATTACCATCTCAATGTCTCAAATAAATCACAGTCGAAAATGCAAAAATATTTTCCACACGAGAGTTTTTTTGATGAAGACCAGTGCCAGCACGTCAGGTACAGTACTATGCGGCGTACTAGCTGGCGGCGTAGCAATGGACCTTTTATTCTACATCGATGTGTCGTTTTGGGATAATCGAGTCATTATGTGATGCTAAATATACAAAGATATGACAAAAGGAAGGCTGGCAAAGAATATATATGAATGGAGTGTTTCGAAGGGCGCAACCGCCGACTCTCCCCTACAGATGTGGGCTCCAACCTGCACGTGAATGTCAGAAACACAACGTCGTCAACATCCATATCCTTGAGAAAAGGCTCCTGACGCCCACCTGTGAACATGCATGCGAGGTTTGTGGGATCCGTCGCTTCGGCGATAAGATCGTTCACGGTATATTCGGTGCTGAGCGCTCGGTCGAGCTTGCGCGCGACGGCGGTAAGCGCCCGGTCCGCCGCTTCGTCCGCTGTACCACTGCTCATGTCCAGCTCAGGTACGCCGCCTAGACCAGGCGTCCGCGATGTGGGTGGATCGGTTGTTGTCAACGAGGCCTGGGCGCGTTTGAGCTTGAATTCACTCGCTGTCCTATGGTTTATCTTCGTGTCAGCGTGCTTCAAAAGAAAGAGAAGGGAGGATGGCACTGCAGAGCATGGCGAGACAAGAAAGGGACGGGGACGACGATTGACGCACCAGGAGTGCAGCGGGTCATATTTAAAGACCTCGAGAACGGTGAGAACCACCTCAGAGTCGTCACGCAGTACGCGCAAGGTTTCCTCTGCACAGCGCTGGAAAACCCCTTGCGTACCGGTCGTGCCCATCCCATCAACCATGTCAGCCGTCATGCGGAACGGGACACACTCCGGGATGGTAAGTAGCTTCCCCTTATTCGACAATTCGTGTGAGATTACAGCTGTGAAAAAATGCGGGGAAACGCTACCTGCTCGAACGCGGATGCCGAGATCAATATGTACGACTTCGCCCGTGCTACTATCCAGGAGAATATTCGCCGTGTGTCGGTCGCCCAAACCAAGGATGTGTCCAACGATAGATTCGTCGCAACGCTCCGTGTGTAATTGAGTCGCATGGCCAAACCATGACATTGGTACTTTGTGTTTTTCAGTGAAGAGATGTCGCATCACCGGCTTGAAGCTCTCCCTTAGCGAGAGGAAGCGTGTAGTTAGTATACTGGGACAGCTGGGGTCCAGTTTATTGTCTTGTCGCGTCTTTCGCATCTTTCCGGCGAATTCCTGGGGATGTATGTCGCCCTTGTTATATCTGTAACGAGACATCGAACCTTAAACCATTTATAGCGTATGAGCTACGTACTTGAGGTGTGCCCTTGTAAGCCAGTTACCGAGTAGTAAAGTATTGCCGACAAATTCGAGTACGCCTGCCTGCGGTGCCAGTGGTATGACCTTGTAGCCCCGAATACTAAGGTTGCGTCTCCTGGTTTCGCGATCGTGACATAAGACAACATTAACTAGGTCAAAAACTTGTTCCATGACCGCGTCTTGTCGCAGGTCATCATTCCCCTCTCCCTTGAACTGTCATAGGGTTACTCAGCGCAACATCACGCAAACTGACTGGACACTCACAAGCTGTTTATACCTGGTGCCATCTGAGCCACGGCAATAACATATTTTTGGTAAATTTATCCCTCCCGCTGTTTCGTACGTTCGCTCGTAATGGCTGATCCATATGCAGTTCTCATATTGTAGTGCAGGATCGATGGGTGTATTTACCGTTAAAACTGGGACGCGGACATCGTTCAACTTCAAAATAAGCATGTCGCTGGCGATCTCGTATGGTCCGCTTCGACCGTTGTTGACGAAGCCCTTGATCGGGTGTTTCGCCCATTGAAGGTAAGCATCGCAGACTTGCTCTACATTGAC
>WTXE01000518.1:0-16014 GCA_022496225.1 Russula aff. rugulosa BPL654 | reverse complement strand
TTGGTTGGGGGTAGGGATTCGTGAATGAATGGGTGGGGAAAGGCGGCCTGAAGAGGGGCCAGGTGCAACTTGCTGAGGAAAGTAGCCAAGATATCATGTTCTTGGTTGAATTGGTTCACCTGCAGCGAAACGTCATGAACATGTATCTAAGAAACATGAACCGGTACGCACTGGAGCACCCGGTTGTCCTTGAACGGGGATACCTTGGACATCCCTACGTCCGGAATACATATGCGGGGTTCTGTTGCCCAGGTGTCATCGATCAAAGGAGGTCCGATAGTAGAGCGATGGAATTCACTGACGGCAATTGGTTGTGGGTGATAGTCTATGGTGCCTTGATAACCCACGTCAAGGTGGTGCGGGTCTTGCGCTCTACCTGGTCCAGCAATACCCTCATTGGCGGAGGTATATCCTCTCGATGACCTTCAGGTTGGCCATTGGCGGGAGCGGGCGGGCCTGAAGGACACAAGATAAATGAGCACCTGCACATGTCAGAGGTCCCGAATATCGATGTTAAAAACTAACCAGGATTGGTGCAGAACGCGACGAGAAGACGCGTCGGCAGAAAAGTCATGGTGTGGAGGCTGTGGGGGCCATCTGATATTGCGAGCTCAACGGGGTGTGAAAAGTATTCTAACACTGAAGCTGAAAACTGAGTGGTGTGTGATGATGGCTCTGAGCTTGGTATGAAGGAGATTAAATAGTACTCAGGCTAACGCCTGGCGACCAGAGCCGAGTGACCTACAGAGAAACAGACGAGGCTGTGAGACTGTGAGCTGGGTCTCTCTTCATCGTTGATGTCAGTGCCAAACTGTAGGAAATTAAAAAACACGATGGGTCCCAGATATTCGGATTGTCCCAGTCCCTGTAAACCACAAAGTCGATCAGTTCGCGAGGCTTTGAGAGATTACGGTTGAACAGATACCAAATCTGGCCTTTGGTCCGCCGGTCACGGGTCACGGTTCCCACGCAAGTACACGCTCAGTTACAAGTACTCTTAACTTATGAAGAAGTTCCCTTAGTTCGAACTCGTCTTTTGTCTTATCCGCGTGCCCTCTCCTTTCCCTACTGCCTAACAGGTCTTCGAGTATATGGACAGAGACGATCTCCTCAATATGTTAAGACTCCACTCAATATTACGTTGCGGAGGTCCGCCAAGCACCCCTTTTCGTACTGGATGAAACGTCTTTTTATCCCACTGGGTACTTCAGTGGTAGTTCTCCACTCGTGTGTTACTCGATCGGAGTCTCAGAACCCATTGGCAACCAACCCCAATTTTATTCCCTGAGTACCAAGGACAGGCACACGCCCAGTACATGCGGTTACCGGCTTTACACCATAGCAGAAACTCGTCTTGCGCACGAGCATTCTCGCAAACACACTGACATTGGGAGAGTGACGAGAGGTTTGAGAGTACTCTTATGGTTTGACACGTCTCTTGGGAGGAAGAGGACGCCTTACATTTGCTATTGACAAAGCTCAGAAGGGTAGCATGAATAACATGATTGTAAAGTCCGAAACAATGCTGTCACCACCAGCGAGAGTTTATACGCCCATGTGACAAATAAGAATCCAGTTATCCTACCAAAATCTATCCTTGGGATTATATCGATCATATCCAGTCGTACCAGGGAAGTAAGTGGGCGGTCCATGACTGAAGCCAACCCTCTACCGGGCCGAGAGAAGTAAGGATTGATTGACATTGTGTGCACGGGGTAAAGATAGTTGGCGCCCAGTGGGACGAGTTCCACGCAATATGACTAAGATAAGGCTCCCGATCCCGTATGGGAAAACGCTGCCTTGACGTGTTTCATGTCAGTCAGGCGGTTGAGGGCACGCACGGAAGCTTCATTGGGCGCTATTGAGGAGATACGTCACGGTAGCTGAAAAGAACGGGATTAATTTCGGTGAAAATTGGAGCTGAGGCAACATGCCGCAGACGTCGAGAACATGTTGATAGATTCAGTTGATGGTAGAGTGGAGTTGAGTGACAACACTGTATCATACAGTAAGTTTGTCGTGTGTTCGGCACTCAGCCAGAGAGGATTAGCTCAGGTTCATAATAGGTCAGGTAACCAATTTACACACCAATGTTCTGCTGGTTGTGCAGGTGTTCGCAACTGTGTAGCGGCAGCCAGTCGACCTCTGTCTGTTGAGTTGCGGACCTGCGGTGGTCCGTTAACCTGGTGTGGTGGCCATTTTCGGCGCGAGTCAGCCTCCGTTGTGATGGTCATTTGGTCTCGTTGAATGACCCCTCTCAGTCATCAATTACACTAGCCCCTCCGTACCTCTGCCCTCCCTCTATAACCCACACGTATATCCTTCTCTCTGAAATCGCGACCCTTACCGGTTTCTTGGTTTAAGCGAGAAGGACATAAGCTCTTCCTGGCCATGGGAATCAGACGGTTTGACTCGGAATGTTGCCTACGCGGACACGGCTGATCGAACGGATTTTTTAATGTGTGAGTCCTGTAAATTAAATGTGAGTCTTGGGTAGTAGGCCAGGATTTCCTTCCTACTAGTATCCATGGTCCTTGTGACGCAGCAGTAGATATCGGGATCATCGGGAGAAGTACAATTCACCATCGCACTGGTACGTGTCAGCACCATACCTACAGTGAATAGCCCTGAAGGGCTTGAGGCAAAGGGCGGATGAGAGCAACACCACCGTACACCTAATTCAAGTTTGACCGTCGGAACAACGGAGCCTAAACTGAGTGGAGGTGGGAAACTGTCAACAAGACCTAACCCCAACGGTACCAGTGTTCTAGTCCTACCGACCACATCCGACCTCATTCAATTGCGTTGTCAAGCTGGCAACTAGCTGGCAGCGCGCACATGGCGGAGAATACAGCTGCAATTAAATTATGCAATTATGGCTTTACATGGATGTGATCTATGCTCTCTAATGTACGTTCTCCCAACATTTGTCTGATACAGTACACCGTGACATTCTGGATAAATCTTTCTTCCGAGTTGGTGTCCCTGAGCCTGTGAACTCAGAAATTGAATGCCACCTTAGTGTGGCTGCACGGTGCCAGTGACAGATGGTCAACCTCACACAGTAAAACCAAATTTGCAGGTCGGATTTCCCGATAATAGATTTGGTAACATCGCGCCGCCAATATGGTGTTTTCCCTTCTCCTCACTTTCAGGGTCTCTCAAACGTCACTCAAATATGTGTTCGGTGATGATGTGGATCTTCTTCTTGTGATGGATAAGGGCATGTATTGACAATTATCAATGATCGTTAACAGGTCTCACTGCGTTCGGCGGATTCCAGTTCTTCTATACTGTATATTCAGGCGCGGGCACGTCCTTCAGGGTAGACAAGCGCATGGCAGAGCACGATGCACATACCTCGAAGCGGACTGTCCTGGCAGGCAGGCACCGGGTCCTGTATGAGATCCCGTTACTTAACTTTCCCCGTCTTACAAATCGCACCTTACGAAGAGGACGAACCACGTAAACACGCTTGTTTACAGTACTGCTACAGTAGTCTAATCGGCGAGCCTTCCCGATCAGAATTGCCTTCGCAAACCTGGGCCCATCCTTTCCCCTTCTTATTTTGGTACCGTCTGCTTGCAACCCGTCGTGTCCGTTTTACCTTGCCGCTAATGGATCACGTTTCCTTTTTCTGCCTCAGGGAGATCGTCCCATCTTCTTGTCACTCACGGTCCTGGGAATGATGAGAGTCAAGCTTCGGTCGTACACAGCGCCACGGAACTGTTTCAGGTCCGCCATCAATTCAGGTGAAGAATTTGGTTCAGAGTATTCTTCCCTTTCATGCTACTGCCCACGCCTTCGCTCTGACGTCCGCCGACCGCCTTGCAGCCGCGCACTTACACAGCTCCCTGCTCCCCTGTTTCTCAACGACTCTCAGTTCGGCCGCTGTTTCCCACTTGTACCACCAGCTCGAGTCTTTATTGGATTTAATTTTGTCTGGCATCCTTTGCCTGTATATCTTCCTAGTTCAAGTTGTATGGCGGTCGACCTGTCCATCCGGGCCGTCGCATGTGCAACCATTAAAAAAGTTCTGGGGTGGGTTCCACAGCGCTCTCCCTACATGCTTTCCCGTTTGCGAGTGCTCGAGCTGGCATGCCTCTCCAGGTGCCGGATACCCCCGTTAAATGAAATGAACTTAATCATTCTGATTTGAAACAGAATGAGAATGAGAACGAGAATGGCAAAAATGCAGAAAACATGCAGAAAACATGCATTCATACATAACATAATCAGCGGCTGCGGCGCATTGGCTCGAAGTTCCTACCGTTCAGAACATGCAGAGACATAATTGAGCTTGACTTTTGTGAATCGTTTCTACGTGGTGGGGTGAGACGAGAATGCAAATAGCGAGCCAATCAGAGAGCGAGAAGGCACCTTGGTCGCGTTGTCACAAGCATCTTGAACCACATTGACCACCTCCATGACGCCATGTACCATTACACCGTTACGAGCAGCGCATACACCCATCGGAAGCATGAAATTCTGCCATCTCAAAATGAATCAAACCCAATATTCCGTACGACTGTTTTTGTCGTGGTTCCCTTAAGCGGCTCCTAGTCATTCCCCCCCTCCCTAAAGCAACTGTCGGACAGGTGCATGTTGCAGTCGATCATCAAGATGTTCTCGTCAAAGTCGCTATCCAAAAATCGGTCAGTCCCCTAAGTGTCAAGCTCCAGGAGACTCAAGAAAAGGACGAGAAGACTGCCGCAGACGCTCTTGTCGCCAGCGACAAACTCGAAGCGCCAGAAACTCCCGAAAGTATACTGCTTGGCCGTCAGCGTTGAATCACAGCAGGGGTCGGACTGTGTCCTGTGTCCTTGAAATTCCAAGTTTTATGGGAAGATGTCGCACCGCGTTAGACTCGGACGCTCTGAAGAATAATGCCCACTTTCAAGCCATCTATCATGTACGCCCTTTTCCCTTTGACTGCGCATATCATTACCTGACCTATTCTTTTCATTTGATAGCAAATCACGCCGCGACATGTATCCCAACTCATCAGGGCAAGAGTCAAATTCGATCTCCTTGCGAGACCGTACACCTCCACCTCTTCGACATTGCAGGATACTCATGTAATCAACCCTCCGGGATCTTGATACACTTCGGCATTGCCTTGACGCTCGCTTCGCGCTCTCATGCAGCTTGCATTCTGGCAAGAGGCTTTCCATTCAGCGGGATGTCCACAATCTGACTACGGTGGAGAAGGCGCCTCTCCCAGCGACGATGTCCAAATACCACGAAAAAACTAGCAAACTTTTTGGGGGAGTAGAAGCACGCTGTTTGGCAAACTTGTGAGTCAAGTTCTCACACTCGCAGTCCCCATCAATCAAAGGCAGGGGGAGTTCGTCAAGGACGGGGTGCATACATGGCCCAGACGCCCACCTGGGCTGCCTGCTGAAGGATGCAGTACATGGTGTGTTCATTTCATTGGCGAGTGGACACGTTGACAGCCAATTGTCAGCTATTTACAGCTCTCGCACGCATAAACATCCGACCGCTTTTCTGCTACGCCAACAACCCGTTTACTGGCTCTTATCAGCAAACGTTACTTTGCTGGAATGGGACTATGACGATCCTCAGCCACATTTCTCAATCCGCGGCGGCGTTTCTGCCATGGGAAGTCACGTGTTGTTTGTTCTCGAATCCCATTGCCACGGCCATCAAAACGCCTTACATCTAATCCGTGTATTAGTTGCTTGCCGTGTTTGTCCGTCAGAAACAAACCTCGTCATGCGTACAATAGGGAGCAAATTGCTGTACCACCTGTACTCGAGTTTTTGCCCTGCGGGCGTCTAGGTGACGTCGTCTCATTGGATGGTTCGTGGCTGAGGCGCTGAATATAAACCTGATGGGGAGACCCGCTAGCAGAGCATTCGATGGTGGGGACCGATTTCGCTCGTCCACCCCAGTCCCAAGGGCAGACAAAGATGATTGATGACCGTGGAGATCTACCGCTATCCCCACTACTGTTGCTCGCCGGAGAAGAGTGGAAGTAGAACATCCATAGAATGTATTCAAGAAGAAGGCGGATCAGAACTTGCCGCCATTGGCTCTGCTCCGTCGCCCTTCATTAAGCTTTCATTGTTGGCCCTCGTCCGTGGCCCTCGTCTGACTGGATGCCGCTCCGGCACACTGTGGCTTCATCAACACTGCCACCTGGCGACGCGGCCGCCGCTTGACTATATAGTCAGAACTTCAGGGGGGAGCTTTGACGCTGACGATCCGTTCCGAGCGTTGCTCGGATCTCCTCGGAGCCACACTTGGAACAGCTCGTCCGTGTCGGAGCACCCGCTTACATGCCCTCAACAACTTAATTAATTCTCTCCTTCACCACTTCGCGTCATGTCAACACCAAACAACCCACTGCTTCCCCGACTACCGGTGCAAGACCAAATGTGAACGTGCTCCAAACGCATTTCTTCCTCCTCCCATCGCCTCTATTTTCCCTCCCTCTCACCTTTCCCTCTTCGCTCTCGGACATCGTCAACCAACCACCACGCAGCAATCGTACGCCCCCTTCTACATTTAGATTTGGTCTCTCTTTTTCATACTAACAAATCTCTTCCTATCTCTCGTGTGCGTTCCTGTGCGAGGTCGTTGCCCTTACTCCCTTAACACCGATATCCCCGCCACCGCTACAGTGCGTACAATGCGTGTATATATACCTGCCCTCCTGCTCGTCGAAGAGGGCACGGCGTTCTAATCAGAAATTTGTGTACTCTTCACCATTTCTCTTGTGTGTCCTCGTCTCCGTGGAACCGCTGTCCACGCCGCCTCTGCCGACCTTCACCCTCCATCTCAGGCTGCCTCTTTCCCCCCTCCCTCTTGTTTCACTCTCTGTTCAGGACGACATCTCCACTCTCGCGGCCTTGCTCTTATCGACAGCACCATCTTTCACCAACGTGAGACTGCAGGGAGAGCGTCACCGAACAGGTCGCTGATCGAGGCAGGTACCGTATGTCCAAAGTTCCCTCGCACTCCAGCTACTAGTAACAATTTGTTTACCGGGGGGACCTCAGATTACGCCAAGACGAAGAGAACCGTGTGCGGCGAACGCTGGGTCCCTCCCTCCCATGTCTCGAACCAATCACGAGCCCCAAATTACTCGACAGGGTTCCTTTGGTTCTCCTGGATGGGTTTCTCGCGAAGTAAGTGAAAGCTCTATCTCGCTTAACCTAGTTGTCGTAATCAAATGAATGTTCTCTCAAGTCGATCGATCAACACGCACGGTGCTATTTCGTTCTCACGGGGTCAGCGCACTCTCAGCGTTTAGCGACCATCATTTGTTTAAGCCGAGATACTGATCTCACACACTATCTTCCCGTCGTTCCTGGGAGTCCGCATACAGTAAGTACAGTAAGTCAAAATTTTCCCTTTGTCCCTGCAGGCGCATCGCGGCGCGGCGCACTCATACGTGAGTAATCTCGATCCCGATCAGGTTTTCGCGATTATACGTACACATCAGAGCATATTCGCAGTAGTGTTTTTCTCAACTCCTTAGTGAAACTTTGACCACTTAGATTTATTTTTGCCATTTGGGGTAGAGCTTAGTTAGAAAGAACGTAGAAAATCACTACTGCGAATACACTATGCTCCATTACTGTATGCTGAAACTACCTAGAGTATAAGATTGCCCGTGGGCGACACTCCCTTGGAACTTTTGACTCAAATACGAAACTGTGATCGTGGTTGGTGGTTGTAGGTTCTAAGGGTTAGTCACCGGTTACTGGAGAAATCCTCGGGATGAGACTATGAAGGCTCATCTACCCCAGCGACGTACACGCCTTGGACCCCGTCAGATACTTTGCTTAAAACAGGTGCCAGGTCAGAGAGGGAACAGAGGAAGCACTCCGAAGCTAGCTGACACAATTACGGTATTGTTACTTCCTTCGGTTACTCACATAAGCTTTGTAAGACCCTCTACCTCAACGTCTTCATAAAAATGACCTTTAGGGATCCAGGCAGGGAAAGTAACACCCCGACAAGAAGACATTAGGCATCTCGAGCATGATCACGACCTCGAGTCGACCAGCGGCTCCCGCTCCTGTTCTCACCATGCCAACCTGTGCAGATAACGATTGACCAATTCGTCAGTGACTCGGTGGTAAGCTGCTCCTATTGTAGTTGGTTGGGGGCAAAGAAATGGACGAGGAAAGGCCTGAACGGGGTCCGGTGCAACGTGTTGGAGAACGTAGCCAAAGAGGTTACGTTCTTGATCCACCTGCGACGAAACGTCTTAGACGAGTATGTATTCAGAGAGCGTGAATCAATACTCACGAAGGCATTCGGCTGCATTTGTGCCGGGGGATCTTGGGCGTGTCCTACATACATATATGCGGGTTTCTATTGTCGGGTGTCATTGATCATAAGGAGACTTAGTAGCAGTAAGACGGAAAATACTGACAGCAAGTAGTTGAGAGTGATAGTCTACAATACCTTGATAGGCCATGTCGATGCTGAGCGGATCTTGTACTTCAGGTTGGCCATGGGCGGGAGCGGGTGGAACCTAAAGAGGGATACATATTGATGGAAGAGAACCTGCGTAGAATGACCCGAGCCGCAGTCTGCAGCGCATGGTTATAAAGTTGTGCTGTACCGGAAATGCTGCTTCCCTTACTCCGTCCGCGGTCACGTTTTTGGTGGCGTGAGACTTTTCACCCTTCTAAGGAGCGGATGGCGCCCTTCCCTTTCCGAGTATCCGAGTCCCCTTTCCTGTCCCGAGCATCGCACCCCTAGACTGACTGAAGTCAGTGAACCTTCCGTAGACGAGGAACGACCCGGCTGTCTTCCACGTCGAGGAAATCGGTTACACAAATACTTCTACGATTAACTAGCGAGGTGGAGATGTAATACAAGTATTTCCCCGAATCCAATAACGCCCCTTCCGTCAAAATTTCCCCACCAGCTGTCAGTCTACCGTCCCCTGGCCTCGTGTCATCAAAAAGTGCAGGGAGAATTATTGAAGATATGTAAATCTACCAGGTTTGTGTACATGTACGATCAAAGCAATCCTCCTTTTTAGTCTCACCTCGAGCCAGTCATTGAGCGCGGCGTCTGATGCATATCATCTGGAGGCCCTTTTGACCCGAAATGTGCAACCTGGCGGATCGCAATGTATTTATAAGGCGTGTTTTCGTTTAAACTCGGCGGAACAGACTCGAATAGAAGGCAGAGATTCGGCTCACCAGCACGCCTCAAGTGTCCTCCTGCATGTGTTGTCTGTCTTGTGTCCACTGGAATAAGGAACTTGGTCCTGATAGCCTTGGAGAAGTACGGAGTATACCCGTAAGGGCTTGTGCACGTGAATAGATTGTCAAAGCACCCAAGTCGGGCAGAGGATGCTCCTTCGTGTGGTTAACGGCATTAACACCTAAAGCCCGTTTGTGACTACTGTAACTGCGGGAAAAATATACCACCGATCGACTCTCTCCACCTGGGGTGGGGTGGGATTCACACCAGAGCAAGAGCTTACAGTAGGGATGAGCAGGCTCTAAAATCTCCGAGAACAAGTCACTCGACACCCTCCCTGATTTTGAAGAGGGCCATATTTGCGAGTAAATATTTCGAAAACCTTTACTTTCCCTTTGCTTCGTCGACCACCTTCTCAGGAGCAATGACTGCTAGCTATGAAGGGACTCGGATAAACCGAGTATGGGTTGTCCGGGGCCCGGAAAGATGATCTACGTGCTCACTGGCGTCAAATGAGGCAGATTACTACCTGAACGGGTGATGTCATTGCATTTGTCAAACTGAGGGACATATGGCATTATGTCTCTTTGTTAGAGAACCAACACGTGCAAGCTATGTGAAGGAGGTGCGTGTTTGCCTCGCTGAGAGTTGGAAACAAACCTTGCGTTTCACTGCGCTGCCGCGTGTGTCACACGAAGCAGTCGATCTAATGCAGCGGTTACTCTGTGAGCCGGTTAGGTTCCGTGTGTCTGTCTGTCGGCGTACGCGCACAATCAATTATAATCCTGACTTTTGGTCTCCGTTCGCCATGTCACTCGGCATTTCCCTTCGCTGCCGCGTGTGTCACACGAAGCAGTCGATCTAAGCAGTTGCTCTGAGGCTAGCCTGAAGACCGGTTGGGTTCCATGTATCTGTCTGTTGGCGTACTACGGTCAGTTTGGAGGGTCGCGTGAACTCACCATCAGAAGCGCATATATTGTATTTGTCTCTTTATCATATTCGTCCTCGTATTCGTATCCCCTGCCGGCGGAACTGATCGACCCTTGGAGGGCGCTCGATGTTAAAAAAAAGAACATCTCGCCCATCCAGGAACATCTGCCACTGGCAGTGGTGATGGATCGGCCTTTTGAGGGTGCTCGATGTGAGGAAAAATGAAAACATCTCGCCCCTTCCAGGATCCTCTTACCAGCGGAAACTGGTCGTCCCTTGGAGGGCGCCCGATGTGAGAAAAAAATATAAACATCCTGCCCCTTTCCAGGATTCTCACTGCCGGCGGAACCGGTCGTCCCTTGGAGGCCCTGGAGGGCGCTCAGTGTGAGAAAACTTAAACGTCTCGCCCCCTTCCAGGATCTTCTGCCGGCGGAACTACAGTAGTCGTCTCTTGGAGGGCGCTCGAAATATAAACATCTCGTCCCTTTCCAGGATCCTCTGCCGGCGGAACTGATCGGCCCTCGGAGGGCGCTCTATGTGAGAAAAAAGATAGACATCTCGCCCCCTTCCTGGATCCTCTACCGGTGGAACTGGTCGGCCCTCGGGGGGCGCTCCGTGATGATGGTGCCAACGATAGGAAATCCAATAACCTATCTTGATTTCCGAATGAAATTGGGTTGTGCGAATGGGTTGACTTTGCTGTTCTCCAGGATTCAGGTCTCTACTAGGAAACCAAAGAAGAAACCAATAAAACTTGGCGTTTTGGGGGCCGGGCACAGCCTGCTACGCGATTTGCAAGCGGTGGAATGGGGAAGTCGATGGATGGTAGATCCCTCAGTGTCATACTCAAAACCTATCAAACTCATAGAACCACATTTGTGCGTCGCGGGTGTCGTCTGTCTGGGCCCAGTTGCAACATCGATTCTGGTTTGTAAGCGTCGTCTGTTCCATCACCTGGTTCGTTGTTGTCCATCTCCGACACCCCGAGTTCTCGTTGGCATCACCGCAAAGGCAGCAATGGCTGTAACGCCTGTGGCCTGACCAAGACCTTTTGGCGAGGCTTGGGTCGGGGCTGGGATCATGGAGTGGAGTGGAGATATCCCCATCTTGTTGGGCAACCTGTTCTCGAGAATCGAGATCCGCTACTTGCTGTGCCTTTGTTCATCTCTTTTCCCGACATCAGCCCGGCAGGCCTTGGCGCATGTTGGATTTGCTGTGCGGGTTGCTATTCTGCGAGGAGACTCAGCACTGACTCAGCCATCCCACGTGTGGGACACAATGTGGGAAATTTGAACTTGCAATTTGTAAAATTTATTTGTGCTGAAGACTTGTCTGCTATAATCCCACTTGCGAATTCGAAGTCCCGAATCGAATCCATCCCGTCTGTTGAAATGCCTATTTTCAGAATATCTCTGGCCGTACCCAACAGATCCGCGCTCACCATGCGCCAACATGCGTCTGTTCATCTCCTCAACGCCTCAACAATTCAAATTGAAACTCAGCTGTCAGCGCTGCATATACAGTACCGGAAAAAGCCGCGAAAGTATTTCGCGAACAAATACTGCTAAACGGAGACAATCAATGGCCGTCGGATTATAATCCTGCGAGCCAGTTGACCCCACAGTATAGCACGTAACGTCCCATAATATGCAGTCCATCCACAGTCCGCGGTCACAGTGAATAGTATCGCCCTTCCATCTACAGTAGTACAGTCGTCTCGTAGAGCGACCTTCATACGCGTACGCTACTATTAATCAAGCTGTTCTACGAATGCTTTCGCTAGTCTGTGTAAAGGGAAGACAAGGTAAGTCACCTGGCCCAGGGTTGTCTGACTCCACTCAAGGCATAAAGTCTAGGTTGGGATATTTCAACTAAGCAACGATAAAGTTAGTATAAGATGGGCCCACCAGCTTCATTCAACAGCGTATTTTCCTCTATACATGCCTCGATAAAATCGGACAGAACCAATTCCTGTGTTTTGGCCTATATTCATATGTGAGAACCGCAAAAACAAAGGAAAGTAATGAAGGAGGTGCATATGACCCTACATTGAGGTCCGTTTCATGAGTTCGCGACGGCGGTTGTCGTCCCGCTTATCCAAAACAATATGTGTGAGCTTTGCATCGTCTAGTTCTGCTATCCGACCCCCGTTGTCCACGATCAACTTCGAGATTCGTTCAAAGCTAACGATACACGTCGTAAATGTCGATCTGAGAGTATGTGTTCGACAAACCTTTTTGCGATCGCATCCTCATGCCTCGAGGTGACAGACATGTCGTTCTTGCGAGCATTACTTGGGGTATCCAGATAGAAGTAACTGTCGAGCGCGTCATACAGAACATCGCGGGACTTATAACGAAACATACAGGTGCCTGAAGATCCTCTCCTGGTCATATTCCATGGCCGAGTCTTCTCCCATTCGAGCGTCAAGGGCGTCCTTCGCGTTCACTTTCTCGTCCTTTTCATCGTCGGTGTCGGACTGGTATTTTCAAGTAAATGCGAACGCCCCGAGACTCATTCAGAGACTCACCTCCGTTTCTGACGCCGGCCCACCGCTCAGTTGCGGAGCCTCAACACTGAACCAGTTATCTTCATTGTCCGAATCCGGGTCCGTGACTGACTCTGCGTCGTCGCGCAGGTTTTCGGCAATATTGGAACCAGGTTCGATCTGGAGCCAGTCTTGCATATCTGAATCCTCCTCCTTCGGCTCAGGCATCTCAGCGTCGACACGAGTACCTGGGGAAGCCGACTTTCTCAGTGCGCTCTCTTCCGGTGAACGCCTTTCGAGGCCTTCGTCGTCTTCGTCGTCATAGTCTTCTGAGTTTATACGCTCAGCGGTCGCGTGGAAGAAGTACTTCTTCGACATAGGCACAAGTTTGTTGTTTGCGATAGAATCGAAAAGCCATCGTGGGCGGATAATATCGTATAAACCTTTGTTCATGATCAACTTGATGTCATATGCTTCAGCGAAAGTCAGTCATATTCCAGGAAAGTATGCTGAGTCTTACGCGTGGTACTCCCTCCGTACACAACGAGTAACCCCGGTTGGTTCTTCGCTACCTGAACGGAAACCCCTCCGTGCGCCCGAATCCTATCACAATTCAACAATGGGTCTGCAATGCATAAGGTGACTCACAGTTTTAGCAGTTGCTCCTTATCTGCGTCACGTGTCCTCGACTTGGGATCTGAGGCAACCACTGGGAGTCGCTTTAGTGGATGTGACCCGGATCGTGCGAGAAGCTTACTAAAAGTCAGTCCCTCAAATAGGCTCGATTCAATCTGAACGTCTTTGAGATCTACGCCCTGGTATTCCGGCAATACGGAGGGCTGAGAACATGGACTTCGTAAGAAATCTGAATAGCTAGTCTGAAGTATTGCATTACCTTTGCTGTTCTCTTTTGTTTCTTCTTCACACTCTTCCTGGTATATGTGATCAACACTGATGGGATCGAGGGTATAGTCATGAAAACCAAACTCAGCGACGTTCTCCATTTTTCTCTTCTTCTCTGAACGCACAACTTCCAGGATAGCTAAATCCTTACTAGTAAGAAGGACGATAGCACAACAATGTAATACAGCACCGGAGGCAGTGACACAGTCTGCGCGCGAAAGATCTTCTCGTATGGACATAGCACGAGGAAAACGCATCGTGAAACCCAAGTGATACTGATCTGTAGTTTGCATATCAGAGATGCCGCGTTGAGAACGCATTGCGTACCTGATGTATAATTTCTGCGGCTTTTATTTGAATTATGAAGGAGCTGCGTTATGCAATTCAGTGCCATCATTATCGAACCAGCAATACAACCAAACTCGTTGGGCTCCAGATAGAGATCTCCTTTGTCATCATGTGACCCGCTTGCAGTCTTCAGAAATGCCGGAGGGTTTTTCGTTGACCATTCCTTCCAGGGTAAGGAGCGTACCCAGACATAGTCTGCATAGCTAAGGCCCGATCCTATGCGGACAAATGTGCTGTACCTCGGGGGAAATTAGAACGCTCAAATAAATAAAAAATATCCATCACGTACTTTGGCTCTTCGTCTGTCTGCGACGCATTCCTATCATCAAGCACCGCGCATATAAGAGTCGATACACCTCCCCCACGCTTTCCGGATCCGTAATTTCCAGCTTGATAAAACCATTGAGGTGAGCACAGCTTCATGAGGTAGAAACGACGGCGCACCGACAACCAACGCGTCCACGGTTTCCCCCATGTTGTCCTACTTAAATTCGCTACTACAAACTTGACAGATATACGGTAGCTCACTAACCATGTATTCAGGTTTGACCTACGACATCAGTGAGTACATGCTGCGCTCCATGAGGTTTAGACGTGCCTTTATCCAGTCTTTATTCCTACCATTCAATATATAGCCGGCATCCGGATGTTTCATCACTAGGCCTTCCCCACGCTCAGCCATAATATCTTCCATTCTTTTGCGTACGTCCATCGCTGTTCGTGCTTCAAACTCCGTAACTAGCTCGATGCGACCCTGAATTCCTCTGATGCAGGCTTTGAGATTGCGCTTGCGAAATTTCGTTGACTTGTTGATTAATGGCTGACCATTGAGGTACAGCAGATCGAATACTTTGACTGTATATCACGTTAGCATGAGTAAAATCACGAAAATGGACGAACAGCATGGACGAGGGTTCAACTCTTTCTTGGATTTATCTGAGAACTGTTAATCAGCATGTCTTTTCCCGTCGATAGAAACACACCTAGAGCCGCGGTCTTGAGGGTCCCGAAAGGCAGATTTCTCCCGGATACAGGATCCCATACAAGCATTTCGCCGTCCAGTATAATGCTGGGGAAGTCAATATCGGATTACAACCGACTAATGAGAGCACACACTTCTCGATCCGACGGTCAAAGACTGCATCGATATAGGGGGTCAAACTGCCTGTCCCAACATGGCTCCCGTAAAGATAGGTGTAGTCCTTTCCTTTCCTTGTACAGGCTCAGACGACAGTGCTTCAGTAAGACACAGAACAGACCTTGAGCAGTAGAAATATTCATTGCCGCGCTTGTGCAACTGAATTCTCTCGCCGTCCAGCTTCTCCTCGAGAAAAAAGGTGTGACCCTCCATATCTTTGACCGACTGCTCAATACTTCCCGTTGGCCGCTTGCAAAGCATTGGGGCGAATGCTCTGAATAGTTGAATACTTTTATCCTGAGATGTCACGGTCAATATTTTGGAGTAAACAAAAAAGATATATACTTGGTCATTCAGACGACGTTCTGGATCCCACAGCTCCCAGGCAACCTTTTTCAAATCGGAGCAAGTGTTGAACAGGTCATGGGCGTCTGGATGAAAGACCGAGAACACGGTGGTCTCCTTCACTGAGATGCCGAGATCTGAGGTGTAGTCCTATCAAGCTCTTAAGTAGCACCTGCAGAAGCGAGGGCGCCCCACCTTTTAAAATGATACGGACGATCCATCTCTGCTCTTCAGGAGTAGTGCGGTTATATATTCGCTGCATAATTTTAGATTGTGCATCGCTGGGTATCCGATAGATATGACGGGCGCGGTAAGAGACCTCAAAATTCTGCTTACCCTTTAGAAATATTTCGAGAGATGTCATCAAGGGCGGCGTTGAGATCATCGATTGTAAGGCTTCCTTCAATTACCGAAGAACGTTTCCCAATGACATCATACAGCACAGTAGGAAAGTCCCCAGAAGACCTCTGGAATGAATTAACCGAAATGTCGAACCGCCTAACAGGTGGCCTACATTCGGTCCTGAGGGCTTCTTCCAGTCCAATAGACGGATAGCATCAGGGTCCTTCGGCCCTAGAGGAATCAGTTTGATGTAGGTCTTGGCAATGTTTTTCTCCTTTAGTCCATAAATTGCTCTCTCCCTGTCTTTCTGAGGCAAGAGGAGACG
>WTXE01000517.1:0-16064 GCA_022496225.1 Russula aff. rugulosa BPL654 | reverse complement strand
GTTGGATCACCCTCTTGCCAGCCTGCACGGTGCGCGCCCAACACCTTTTCTTTCATCCCGCCAACGGGCGATACCCGTCCGCGGAGTGTGATCTGCAGATGGACAACACTATTGTCAGCGGGGGCAAAAAAAAATGAGATAATATTTTTGGCGTACCTCACAGGCCGCGGCAGTCGTAGGAGGGACATACTTCCCCGTCAAGAGAATACGATCGTATAGACCTGTACCAGATCCACGAACGTCGTATTAGCACCAAACCCACTCAAAAATGCGGACTACGTACCATGACGACACCAGCACTCGGTCCATCCTTCTTCTGCGCACTTGCGGGAAGGTGTACGCGTACGTCTTGACCCAACTGGGTGCGAGCTCCGCGATCTCTTTGATAACCTAGACAGACATAAGGAAATCTTTTTTAAACCAGGGGTCGCTAGTTCCATGAAGCCAGAGTACGCACATCACCAAGCAAACCGGTAAGCTTGAGGTTCTCATTCAATTGCCAGATGTCGTGATACTTCAACGGGCATGAGCTCGCCCTTGCCCATGCCAGTCACAACCAGGCCCCAAACGACGCCGCGCCGCGCCTCGCGGTCACGGTACTCACGGTCATGTCACGACAACCCTAAGATCTTCTCAAGTCCATCCAGCTCGACGACTGGATCGTATCCAGCGTCACCAAGCCTTGCACTCTTATCCAATCCGCCGCCGGCATCGGTGCTACAGTAGGTGAGGACGGTAGCGAGGTGACAGGGGACTCGACGGCACTGATGGTCCGCGCGCATCGACGTGGGGAATTGCTCTCGAAGGACAGCAAGGATGGCTTCGGATGAGTTGCAGGATTGAAGCCTGGGAAGGAGCGAAGCTAGGTCTTTCTTAGTCTTCTGTTTATAAGTTTCCAAGGCGGCGATGAAAACGGAGGCAAAGTTGGAATGCGAGGAAAATGTCGAAGGGACAGAGGTCATGGCGTGACTGGCAGGAGAAGAGAAGGATAGGGATAGTTGGTGGTTAATGATAGGTACGAAGGGCGCCGCCCTTGCAGCCTGAGTATTGTAAGAAGACGAGGCGGCTCAGAGTCAACATCATCAGAGATGGCGGGAGCGAACTTCATGGTGGACCAGAAGACGTCGCAATCACCACCAAACCCACGTTCATGCTCCGCTTCTGCGCATAATTGAGACCCACGAGCAATGTTGTGGTTTTTCGACGGACAAATCACAATATTTCTCGTGAATCTCAATGATTTCAACCTCAAGTCGACACATACGACAGAATACAAATCTTTCGATGATTGTCTTCGAGGCCGCAGCCCCAGTCGCAGGCTCTCTTCTTCAGGCATCAATCGCAACGAGTTCACTCAACTGCAGAGGCTATACCGTACCAATTCGGCCTTCTACGCGAGCACGCATCCGAGGGACGAACTTCGACCAGAAAATTTACGATGGGTAGGTCGTCCCTTGCGTCCTCGTGAGCAGGCTTCCTGAAGACTGCTTGAGGACAGAGGATAGGATTAAAAAAATAACATGGTTCGTCATCTTTTCTGTTTACCAGTCCCAATCGTCCCCACGCATCACAACCCAGACCAATCCAGCGAAGGAGTAGTACAACTTCAAGCACTCCCAACCCGTTTTCTAGCCTGCACTTCCCTCCAGTCTCGACCCGTCCGCCTTCTCGAGCATGGAACGCGTTTACCAGTCAAATCCTATCTGCACCCCTGTCAAAGCCACCAAAGCAGAGTAGGATCGACCGACCGACCGCTGCCTCTTCCGAGCCAAATATCGGTGGTTGGGACTCGGGGTTCACCGCAACCGAATGTTGTGGCTCAGGCTTTCCCCGCTCACCGTTATTCACGCTGCTTCAATACTTATTTTTCTTGTTTTACCAGTTCCTTTGTCGGGCTTCTGCGCGCTCGAGGAAGCATCTTGATATTCACTAGCCCAACATCCTCGCTAAGAGTCGCGGAAAACGCATACAAAGACACGGTCGGGGTGACCCATTTGTGAGTCCATTATCGTTATTCTGGGATTGGCTGAATGTGGGGATTTCCTCTCGAAGGACGGTGAGGACAGCCTCGGGGAATTGCACGATTGAAGCCTGGGAAAGAACGTATCTGAGGCCAGGTCCTTCTTAGTCTTAACTTCTTGGCGTCCTCAGACCATCTTTGGTCATCGCAAGGTTAAGCCTAGTATGATCGCGCTGCGAGGCTAGCGCTATCATGATTCTATTCGTCCAATAATGGATCACAGTCTATATGCAGTGTGGGTAAGGCGCGTGGGGCTTTCTGGCCTGACCGGGACACAGGAAGGGAGCCTGCCAGCTGCGCAGGTGGGCGGGAGAACTCCGTAGCGCTGCAGGCTCTCGGCGTGACCAGACTGTGCCTACAAGTGTGGAATGTCTGCTATAGTACGGGGCGTCGCTGCTGAGTCGCAGTGAATGCTTTGGTGCCCTAATCAGTGGTGACCGGTGGGGAGCTGAGTCTCCGTCGGCTCTGGATATGCGTGCGAGAGTCCTACGGGAGTGGTGGGAGGGGAACAAAAACAAGTAAAACGGCTAGGAGCGAGCAAACAAGCGGGGACGGGCGGCGGCAGCGGTAGCAAGGGAGAAGAAAATTGATGACCAACATGCTCTTCACCCAACTCTTCTCATGCTAGGCCAACCATACTTTATTCGTTCTTTCTTGTTCTGCCAGTTCCCACGTCGAGATTCCGCGCGCCTGTGCTGGCCCAAATGACGGATAGGCTCGTTTTGCCTCATTTTGTGCCTCCGCTCCGCTCCCTGTCGACCTTGCCATCTCCTCCGTCTGTGTCATACCTTCTTCACCATTCCCTTCGGTGCCGTCATGATTTGCGCCAACCTCGCTTCCTCATCCCACGATTCTCCGCAGTCCTGTATTTTCATGCCGAACATCCTGTCTCAGAGTACTGTATGTTGTCTCCTGCCAACAATGCCGGCATTTGGTCTCTTCCCGTTTCTTTCGACTTTTCTGTACCATGGATGTGAATGCCGCATGGGAGACGGATCTAGTAGGAGTAAGGTGATTAACCCAGGTGCCAGTTGTATACTTACGAAGTAAGATGAGTATTGTAGCATCGAAGGACTAGATATACTTATGACGCGCTTTTGTTCGCTTGCTAGTGTATGCGCAGAGTTTGTCGGCTTTAACTCCGGTCTTGCCACTGGGTAAACACAAAGAAATGTAGTAATACCACATAATTGCTCACTTCCGCGTAGACCATCTGCGCAGTCGTATGTATTGGAACCAGAGACACTGTATTGGTAAAGGCGTAGTCGACGCACACCACGTCCAAGATGACATCATTGCGCAGTAGGGGTTGTATGAGAAACGCACAACAATATGGGGGCTTCAATGGTTTTGCTTACTTTACGCGGCCCTTATATCACCGTCGAAGTTGGTGACGGTGACGGAGTCTCTCGTCCCCCGACAAGGGCCTTCGATGGCGTCTTTGAGAACAACCTCCTGCGCTTCGTACCTGTTCGATCTCCGCCTCTTGCGCAATCAACGCACGCAACGGACAACAGCGAGGTACTCCGTTAGCCGTCGTTTGACATAATCAAGGCCAAAGTGATCCGCATCGAGTTGCAACTTTGCGTTGGGGAGGAAGTCGGACGTAAAGGTATCCGAGCCAGGTGGTGGTGGGATTCAAGACAGGGCGGTAAGCCGTTCGAACCGAGCATGGTGTCAGATACGATACGTGGAAAAGGAAAGAAAACGGAAGTACGCACGCAGTTCCTCACAACGCAATGTTCCGCATTTTGCGGAGGAATTCGCCTTTGGGCGGCGTGCCTCGGTTGAAGCAACGCCGCGAACTTCGGTACCTGTGTGAAGCCCGTTGCCTCAACGAACGAGTACATCAAAGCGTCCCCATCCTCCGTGATATTCACACTAGCGTTCAGGTCGGTATTGGCCTGCTTGAGGCGCTGCGGCTCGGCGTTGATGGCGGCGAGCTGTTATCGCAGAAAACGCGCCTCTTGTTGCTTCGAGAAGGACTCGTCTACAGCTGTAAGGATCTTCGTTCTGACTTCGGCATAGGAACGCTGCTTCGTCAACGCATGTGACATGCTGGAGACGCAACAAAGGAGACTCAGTGGAGAGACGGCTATAGCGGTATTGTTTGTGGACGGGTTGGCGTTGTTCGTCTAGTGGTGGTGAGGCGGATGCGGGTGATGCAGTGAGAGTGTAGAGGTATAGCTCGTCCGACTGGCGCAGGGACGGACGAAGCGGGCTATGCGGGCTTTGACGCACTCGTACAGGGAGGTGGTTCTATCGTACTGGACGAACGTGACGAAGGCAAAGACGGGTTGATGCATTAATATTGATGGATTAAATAAAGAGATCGATGGCCTCTTCAGCTTGGTCTGGGACGAATGAGCTAAACGGAGTAAAGGGGGACCAAATTCACACTAATATGGAAGAGCAACTCCCCTGTAGTGTAAGTACGTCATGGAACCAACAAGTTGACTACTACAGCGAAACCATATTCAGAAAGTAGATCTAAAATCTCCTGTTGCGTCGTGTACAGGAAAGGGGTCATGCCTAATTCGTTGCGCGCATTGACATCTGCGCCATGCTTCAGTAACAATCGCGCGACCTCGATTTTACCCATTTGTACTGCCTCGTGCAGTGAAGTTCTGCCACGGTTATCCCGGGCATCAATCGCCGCCCCACGTTCAAGTAGCATTTGAGTAAACTCGACGTGTCCTCCGACTGCCGCGTAAAAAGTGGAGTCCAATCTGCGTAGTTTCGAGCATTGATATCTGCGCCATGATCAAGAAGACATTGCCCAACACCGAGTGTTCCATGGCTGGCAGCCCAATGCAGGGAAGTCGAGCCAGTCCCATCCCGGCTATCGACATCCGCATCGTGTTCAAGTAGTAATGAAACAATGTCGGTATATCCTCCTTTCGTCGCAGCATGCATCGTGGTGCCTTCAAAATTGTTCTTAGAATTCACACGCTCTGGATGCTCGGCGACGAGGTGTGCTACTAAGTCACGAAATCCGTGCATTGCCGCGTGATATAAGGGTACTGCTCCAGGTTTCTCCGGGCGCATAGTGGACAGGCGTGTATGACCATATTCGCCGTAGATCCAAAGCCACGTTGCAAAGTGTGGCTTGTCTTCATCAAAAAGACATTCCATCCCATCCTTGATCCGTGCCGATACACTCCCAAATTTCGCATGCCTCGGCCAGTACTCAGCAGCGTACGGAGCCAACGGAAAGTCTTTGATGTTGTCTTCGTCAATGTGATCGTCCAATCGAAGGAGAACGCCAATGCATGCTTGTGCAAGAATCGTATGTGCCGCCTCGAGTTCGATGTGATAGCGCGACACATCTCGAATGGGCTCCGCAAGTCGGTCCGCCGTCAAGAATTCCTTGACTGAGAAATGTGAGAATTGAACGACGCGCGAATCCCGTCCTTGACTATCGTGACCAAACTCGAGCACGCCAACATTATTGCCCCTTCTTGATCCTCCCATCGCCAATTTGAATTTAGCTCGGGGATCCTGTCCGCGTCGAAGTTAAACGCCAGGACTTCTGCAAGTTCTTTGACTTCAAGCGGGCGGGAAGCAGCTACAAGACATTGCATCAATCGATGTGCAAGTCTTTGGTTCGGCTTCCTGATCTCCTTTAGTATCCGTTCGTACGTCTCGTCCAAGCTGTCCGGCAACTCCTCCAGGGTATGTTTAATACTTGGTGGCAGACAGTCCAGTAGGATTTCCAGTTGGCAGAACGCCCACCGGAACCTATTGAATCTTTTAGGTTAGGATTCGCTAATAAGCAGACAACAACGCCCTTACATCCCGTCTGCTCTTTCCGTTAGTGTCTTAATAACCAAATCCTTGTCCTCTTTCCGCCATCTCCGTGTCCTTCGATCTGAGTCAACAATAGACGCGACATAATGGCAATATCCTCCTGCTGTCCACTTTCATCGTGAAGTGACACAGGGCGGGCAGTCAAAGGTTCGAGGACAGCCCGAATGTCGAGCTCAGGTCGACTCGTAACACATATGTGGAGATTTGGAAGGTGAAGGCCGACGAGTTCTTCCACAAACTCGAGTACCTCTTCTCGCGGTGATGGAATGGTGGATGTCTTCGGACACTCGTCGAGGGCATCCAGGACAATGTATGTAGGCCCTTGTGTGTTGAGGAGGATGAGCATTTCTTTGAGGGATTCAACCATGAGGCGATCGCTGGGTTGCTTTTCACCTCGATTGTGTGCAGAATAGAGTCGGGAGAGTATGTCGCAACAGGGATCGGACCGAGCAGAAAGTTGGGTAAGAAGAGAGGGAAGCAAATTGTGAAGTTTTTGCTTATGGATGTCCTTGAAGTCAAAGTAAAAATAGGCCATCGAGGCCATCCCAGCACCGCACAAGGCTATGATGTCTTCTATGATCGAAGAACTGAACGGATATGTTAGTTGAACAAGGTAGAAAGAGTCAAAGAAAGTCGAACCAGAGTATACTTTTGCCTGATCCCGCTACAGAGTCGAGACATGATCAGGGGTCCAGCTTACGCACAGTAAGGGTTAAAGTTACACACGCTTTCCATGTATCCACAAGAATGAACCAGTGGATTTCCATTGATTAAATATTTGGCCTTGAAAAAACCATTGGGCTGTACCGTTGTGATGAGTTTTGGAGGCAACATTGTGATTGATGGATGGATCTGACGGCGAAAGCCATCGTAAAAGACTATCTCTGAGCTGATTTCCTGTGTGATTGTCTGAGCGCTCAGAACGACAAACAGGGGTTAAAGAGATAACGAACGGTTGACCTCTCGGACATCGCTGCTAATGCCTTGCACCCTGTTGTCGACATCTTGAACTTTGTCGCCAACATCGTGCACATCGCATTGGACATCTTGTACTCGCCCGTCGACATCTTGTACCCGCCCGTCGACATCTTGAACCTTGCTGCCAACATCTCGCACCTCGTCATGGACACCATCTACTTTGTCATCGACGGTATGTGCGACCTTCAGTAGCTCCGCAGATGCCATCCGGGCCTCTTCTTGTGTCAACCTGTTCAATCTCTCCAGGCTGTCCTCGATGTCTGTGTTCCCAACCAACTTGGTGAAAAACCTTTCTGCACCGGCATGTCAGTAAAGTCAAGGATCGTATATATTCACAGCATCGACGACTCACTCAATCGCCCACGTTTCGCTTCCTTCGTTGCGATCGCAAGGATGGTGAGTATTTCGACCATAATATCAACAGTTATGTTCGTCATAGCCGTAGTCGGCGTGATGCCAGTGTAAATCTCAAGCCGTTGGAAAAATCGTTCAACGCCGCTGAAGAGGTCGATAAGCTTGTCTCGGCTAGCGCGGGCATCTTTGGCCGCCTTGGGAGGGTATCAAAATAGGTCATTTGAGGGAACGGCAAAAGACACTGACCAGGAGAAGAACACCAATCCCCGTAAAGATTATGTTCGCTGGTGGGAATCCCTGAAAGGTAAACATTAGATTGGACAATATCACGAGGAAATATCCCAATATTCACAAGCCCAACGACCCCGCCAAGAGTAGCGGAAAATGAGTAAAGGACATTCACAGTCGGGGTGACCCATGTCGTGAGCCCATCGTCATTATTCTGGATTGATGAAACTCGGGTGCTTGATCTCGAAGCACAGTGAGGATAGCTTCGGGGGATTCACAGGATTGCAGTCTGGGAAGGAGCGGATGCTCGGCGAGGTCTTGCTTAGTCTTCCGCTTGTATTTTTCCAAGGCAGCGTTGAAAATGGAGGCAAAGTTGGAATGTGAGGTAGACGTCGAAGGGACAGCGGACATGATGTGACTGGACCGTAGAATGGGATGGTTGGTGATGGGGGATCGATACGAAGGGCGCATCGATGAATCGCCGCCCTTGCCTGAGTATATGTACAGCCCACATTTCGTAAGAGACACCAGGACAGGCAACGCGGGGAGCATGTGTTGCCTAAACCATGCAGTACGATTCTAAGTATGGAAAACTTGAAGCTTGGGCTGGCCGACGGGGTAAGCTGGCGAGACAGAGAGCCTGGGAATAAGGAAATTGTGATTCCTTCTCTGTATGCAACGTACACATGTGCACAACGTCTGAGTCTTCACACTCGGTATGCTACAGTTGTATACCGGCAAATTTGGTCTCACAGATGGTTTTGGGCCGAAGACTTCTGAGTGAGTACTCAGTGAGATACAGTATTTTTGTTGAATTACTGATTTTTATTACTAATGAATGCGCTCCGTCAACGCGTCAACTCGCGTGAAAAAGACAATAAGCGGGGTATAAGCGCCGGGTAGCGGAGACGGATGAGGGGTGGACAAGAGTGGGAGACGGACACGGAGACATGCCATGTCATTATGTATATTGACATCACTCGACCTACAGTACTACAACCCCACCAATCAGCACATCTAACAATACGGTCCCAATGCTCGCAACCTCGCAACCAGCGCGAATGATCGAATGTGCGAATGCAGACATGAGGCTGCTACTTTGAGCTTTAGGCGGGCGCGATCGCGGCGACCGTGATACTTTACGATTTCCTATTTCTAATGTCGACTCCATCAGCCCGGGAAGCTTCATCGTACAAGAATACAGTTGTCGGTTGGCCGTCCGCGTTGCTGAGAGGCGGAGGTCAGGGTAGAAATGTCGAGCCAATCATGCAATACAGTATCACCAATAACGTCAGCACGTTGTGGGTCGGAATGTACAGTAGGTCATGTTAGGTGACACCAGGGGGAAGTTGTGGCAGGCGCGTTGATCCAAACTCTTACCAAAGGTCGTTAGATGCGTAGTGCTCGAAGAGTGCTCAGAGGTCTTTCCGGCCATGTGCACCTCTTTACTGGCGTCAGATAGGAGAGAGTCAGGACGCGACATGCTTGGCAGGGAGAACGCACTAGACTTGCGGGGCATCGTTGACCTTACTCGGTTCAGGGGTTGTATGCTGTACCCTTGGTTATTATTCGGTGCTCCATCTGTGATGAGTTAGCCCATTCAGCATACGCACGAAATTAGAGATAATGCGCAAGATAAAAACTGACCTCTGCTGCTTCGAATCCAGCATGGCTCTCCTAGCTCCTTCTGCAGATTGCGGACTCACTTCTCAACTCAAGCCATTGGAACTCAGCTTAGAGGTGCCAATCCGATCGAGCAGTGATTGCATAACAGCCTCTGCGTCATCCTTTACTCAAACTCCCTCCTAGCTCGGCTTGTGTGCGTGTGAGCGCGGCACGGCGAGGTTCGTTGGTCGCACGGGCATCCTCCTGCTTGAGCGGGGCGAGTTCGGTGCAGATATCTTCTACCTCGTCCTGGCAGGCAACTATATGATAGGAGAACCTTTCGAGTTCGAAGTCGTGCTGTTTGCTGAAGGACTCCGACGCGTCAAATTACGTCAAATGCGAGGTGCAACACTGGTGCAACCGTGACGCTGTCGTTGACGGTAGTCCTTACAATTTCACAACCAGTTGACTAAGCAATTTAAGGTCCGACAAGTCCAGCAAGTCGGCGCGTCACGTGTCAGCTGAGTGAAACTTTGGCGCATCACGTGTACTTACAGTTAAAATACGATATATTACTAATTTAAAAAATAACATCCACAATGTGGATTGTGGATGAGCACACACGCGCGCGCAGAGGAAACGCGTCGTGACGCATCAATAAACGTCTTTCCAGCCCCCAATCCCCCCTCCGACCAATGATGTCGTCTCCTGTGCCCGTTGTCAATGTTTTCGCCATGCCGGATGTCGCCGAACCTGATCACCTCGTCTAACACAACTCAGATAGGGGTCACACCCCCCCTTTCCAAGCCTACATCGTCGCACACGTCCGCGGCCTAAGCAAAGTCACAAGAAGCTACCCCGACGCAGTATCATTGTATCCACCGATTAGCAAGACGTGCGCGAGCGTGCGCGCTAGGTTTTGCTTGCCCTCTTTGCTGTTGACCCCTAGGTTGCAGTACCCTCTAGTTCCGTTCCCTACGGCGCTGCATACATCCACGGCCCTAGCACGTTTATTAACAGCTCCCCTGATCCAGTATGGTTGAGTGTACGGAGTATAAAGATGTGCGCGAGCGTGCACGATAAGGTGCGTTCACTCTTTTTCTGGTCAGCCCCAGGGTGGAGTCTCGCCCACTATTTCCATTCCCCGCAACGCCGCACGCATCCGCGGCTCTAGCAAGTTCATCAACAACTCCTCCGACCTAGTATGGTCGAGTGTACGGAGTAGTACGACGTGCGCGAGCGTGCACGGTACGACGCGTTCGCCGTTTTCCCTTTCGACCCTTGGGTGCAATTCCACCCACCGTTTCCACTCCCCACATCGCCGCACGTGTCCGCGGCCCTCACAAGTTTGGCTACAGCTACATCGACTCAGTATAGTCGACTGTACAAAGGTTCAAGACGTGCGCGAGCGTGCGCCGTACGATGCGGTCGCCCTCTTCACACTGCTCCCCCCCAAGTCCTATTTCCCCCACCGTTTCTGCTCCCCACTTTGCCGCATGCGTCTGCGGGCCTAGTACGATTAGAGGCGGCTCCATCGACATCGTATAGTTGACTGTTCAAAGTAGCAAGGCGCGCGCAAGTGGGCGCGGCAGGACGCGTTCGTCCGCTTCACTGTTGACTCTGTCACACTACACGTGCCTGATGACGCACACTGGCACTGATGCCTAATGGCGCATGCTCACACTACATGCCTCCCAGCCATATTATCTCGCATTTCCATTTTTGACTTACTCCCACCAGATGTAACTTAGATTAGATTAGATAATGTGTTTGTAGAATAACTTGAATAATTTTTTTTTTGGTTGATGTGCATATGCGTGACTTAGCCAGATTCCGGGAGTTTGGATTTCGGCTATATCCGAGGCGCGTTGCTGCGAAATTAGGCCAACTGTTGACGGTCAGCTTGCTGAACACGTGACGTTACGACACGCGGATCCGGCCGAGGTCAAATGCCGCGCTTCCGCGGTTACTCGCTTGCAGCGGTGAGGAAGTCTTTTCCTTTTCGCGGCACGCTGCCAGTACTTGGCACGTTCGGAGGAGGGAGAATGCTGGAGCTCCAGCTTTCTTTTGCCGCCCCTTGCTGTGCCGCGCTGCCCCAAAACTTATATATAGTCCATTCTTCTTTTACCAGTCGAGATTCCGGGCGCTGGCCCTATGACGGACGGGCCGATTGTTCGATCCCATTTTGTGCCTTCCGCTCCTCTGTCGACACTGTCAATATCTGCGTCACTCATCCCGGGATTCTCTGCAGTCCTAAATTCTCATGCCGAACATCCTGTCTCAGAATATGTTGTCTCCTGCGAAAAAGACTTTCCAGTCTCTTCCCATGTCTTTCAACTTTTCTGTCCTCTTTCTTCATACCATCTCCTTGATTCATCGCCATCTCGCCCTTTGCCATTCCCAAGTGGCCATTTTTGAATTTGAAACTTCGAATCATCACTTCATCCAAGATTCGACCTGGTATTTGTTCATCAATTCGGAACCCACTGTAGCTGTATGTATGTATATGCCGCATGGGAGACAGATTTAGTAATTAGAAGTTTTGAAGGGGGACCTTACACATGTACTACGTAGTATGGAAGAGCCGTCTGTATCGATACCCTGTATTACTCGATATCGTACCACAGCACAAAGTATTACACGAACTCCCCCTGGTATGGAACTAACGACTATACAGACTCGGAACCATACTCAAAACAGATCTAAAATATCCTGTTGTGTTGTACACTGGGAAGGGGCCCTGCCTAATTCGTCGCGCGCATTGACATCTGCGCCATGCTTCAGTAACAATCGCGCGACCTCGATATTACCCCTTTCGACTGCCACGTGCAGTGAAGTTCTGCCATGGTCATCCAGGGCATCAATCGCCGCCCCGCGTTCAAGTAGCATTTGAGTAAACTCGACGTGTCCTTCGTGTGCCGCGTCGAAAAGTGGAGTCCAATCTCCATTCTCTCGAGCATTGATATATGCGCCACGATCAAGAAGACGTTGCCCAACAGTGTCCCACGGCCGGCAGCCCAATGCAGGGAAGTGGAGCCGAGCCAATTCTGGCTATCGACATGCGCGCCGTGTTCAAGTAGTAATGAAAGAATGTCGGCATTCCCCCCTCTCGCTGCGGCATGCATCGCGGTCTCGTTCGAATTGTCACTAGCATTCACATGCTCTGGATGCTCGGCGATGAGGTGTGCTGCCAAGTCACGAAATCCATGCATTGCGGCGTGATATAGGGGGACTGCTCCAGGTTTCTCCGGGTGCATACTGGGCATGCGTCTATAATTAGTTTCGTCGTAGATCCAAAGCCACGTTGCAAAGTGTGGCTTGTCTTCATCAAAAAGGCATTCCATCCCATCCTTGATCCGTACCGATACACTCCCAAATTTCGCATGCCTTGCCCAATACTCAGCAGCGTAAGTAGCCAATGGAAAGTCTTTGATGATTTCGACGTCGACGTGATCGTCCAATCGGAGAAGAACATCAATGCATGCTTGTGCAAGAATCGTATGTGCCGCCTCGAGTTCGATGTGATAGCGCGAGACATCTCGCATGGGCTCCGCAAGTCGGTCCGCCGTCAAGAACTCCTTGACGGAGAAATGTGAGAATTGAACGACCCGCGAATCCCCGTCCTTGACTATCGTGACCAAACTCGAGCACGCCAATTTGAATTTAGCTTCGGGATCCTGTCCGCCTCGAAGTTGAAGGCCAGAACTTCTGCAAGTTCTCTGACTTGAAGTGGGCGAACAGCAGCTGGAGTTGGATTCGCTAATAAGCAGGAAACAACGCCCTTACATTCCATCTGCCAGGTCGTTAGATACATAGTGCTCGAAGAGTGCTCAGAGGTCTTTCCGGCCATGTGCACCTCTTTACTCCAGCTGGCATCGGATAGGAGGGAGTCACACACAGGACGCGACACAATCACAATCATCGCATCGCCTACACAGGGCCAGGGAGAGCAAACAAAGCCAAATTTAAGTTTCGCTGAGTAGTACTAGAGAGTCGATATTGCTCCCCCTTTTTACGCATCAATTCATCCTCAATCCCCGTAAAAATTTGCAGATGGGTAAGATAAGTGGTATTCTACAAAAATCTCCAAAGATATATGCCTGATTTAAGCGACGTCTGGACCGTCGTGCGTGGACATCGGTGCATCCCCCCTAACTGACCGTCTGACCTCCTATCCACCTTGCCTCATCGCCTAAGGGTGGGACAGAGAGTTTACGCGTCAATTTTTCTCCAATCCCTGAAAATTGCAGATGGGTAGGTTGAGTGGTATTCTACTCAATAACATTTCGAGATATATGCCTATTTTATGTAACATGTGGATTGTCCTCCTATACTGTCTCTGTCACACCAGATCCTCCCAATTCCCTTCCACACTGTCAATATCTGCGTCACTCGCTTCCTCATCCCGGGATTCTCTGCGGTCCTCTATTCCCATGCCGAACATCCTGTCTCAGAATACGTTGTCTCCTGCGAAAAACACCTTTTCGTCTCTTCCTGTGTCTTTCGACTTTTATGTCCTCTTTCTCCACACCATCTCCTTGATTCATCGCCATGGCGCCATCTCGCCCTTTACCATTCCCAAGTGGCCATTTCTGAATTTGAAAGCTTCGAATCATCACTTCATCCAAGATTCGACCTAGTATTTGTTCACCAATTCTGAGCCCACTGTAGCTGTATTGTAAGTGTATGGGAGACAGATTTAGAAAGTTTGAAGGGGGACCTCAGGCTAACACACGTACTACGTAGTATGGAAGAGCCGTCTGTATCGACACATTGTACTACTGTGGCATGACGTCGTACCATAACACAAAGTATTACACGATCTCCCCCTTGTATTGTAAGTAACCAACAAGTTGATACTACTTTTCAGACTCGGAACCATACTCAGAAAGTAGATCAAAAATCTCCTGTTGTGTCGCGTACTGGGAAGGGGTCATGCCTGATTTGTCGCGCGCGTTGACATCTGCGCCATGCTTCAGTAACAATCGCGCGACCTCGATCCTGCTCGATTCTACTACCCTGTGCAGTGAAGTTTTTCCACCGTCATCCCGGGCATCAATCGCCGCCCCGTGTTCAAATAGCATTTGAGCAAACTCGACGTGTCCTTTGCGTGCCGCGTCGAAAAGTGGAGTCAAACCTCCATAGTCCCGAGCATTGACATCTGCACCACGATCAAGTAGGGATTGCCCAATGTCGAGTTTTCCACGGTCCGATGCCCAATGCAACGGAGTCGCGCCTTCCCAATCGCGCCTATCGACATCCGCGTCGTGTTCAAGCAGTAATGAAACAATGTCGGTATATCCTTCTTTCGTCGCAGCATGCATCGCGGTCTCTTCAAAATTGTTCTTAGCATTCACATGCTCTGGATGCTCGGAAATGAGGTGTGCTGCCAAGTCACGAAATCCGAGCCTTGCCGCGTGAAATAGGGGGACTGCTCCAGGTTTCTCCGGACGCTCGGTGGGCATGGCATCGTCGACCCAAAGCCACGTTGCAAAGTGTAGTTTGTCTTCGTCAAAAAGACATTCCATCCCATCCTTGATCCGTGCCGATACACTCCCAAATTCGGCATGCGTTGGCCAATATTTAGCAGCGTATCGAGCCAACGGAAAGTCTTTGATGTTGTCGACGTCAACGTGATCGTCCAATCGGAGAAGAACACCAATGCATGCTTGTGCAAGAATCGTATGTGCCGCCTCAGGTTCAATGTGATAGCGCGAGACATCTCGCATCGGCTCCGTAAGTCGGTCCGCTGTCAAGAATTCCTTGACAGAGAAATGTGAGAATTGAACGATTCGCGAATACCCGTCCTTGACTATGGTGACCAAACTCGAGCACGCCAACATCACTGCCCCTTCCTGATCCTCCCACCGCCAATTCGAATTTAGCTTCGGGATCCCTTCCGCGTCGAAGTTAACGGCCAGGACTTCTGCAAGTTCCTTGACTTGAAGTGGGCGGGAGGCAGCTACAAGACATTGCATCAATCGATGTGCAAGTCTTTGGTTCGGCTTCCTGATCTCTCGTAGTATCCGTTCGTACGTCTCGTCCAGGCTGTCCGGCAACTCCTCCAGAGTATGTTTAATACTTGGTGGGAGGCAGTCCAGTAGGATTTCCAGTTGGCAGAACGCCCACCGGAACCTATTAAATCTTTTAGGTTAGGATTCGCTAATAAGCAGACAACAACACCCTTACATTCCATCCGCTTTTTTTGTTAGTGTCTTAATAACCAGATCTTTGTCGTCTTTCCGCCATCTCTGTGTCCTTCGATCTGAGTCAACAATAGAGGTTACATATTTGGCAATATCCTCCTGCTGTCCACTCTCATCGTGAAGTGACACAGGCCGGGGAGTTAAAGGTTCGAGGACAGCCCGAATGTCGAGCTCAGGTCGACTCGTAACACATATGTGGAGATTTGGAAGCTGAAGGCCGACGAGTTCCTCCACAAAGTCGAGGACCTCTTCCCGCGGTGGTGGGATTGTGGATGTCTTCGGACACTCGTCGAGGGCATCCAGGATAATGTATGTAGGCCCTTGTTCGTTGAGGAGGATGAGCATTTCTTTGAGGCATTCGACCAGGAGGCGATCGCTGGGTTGCTTTTCTCCTCGATCGTGTGCAGAATAGAGTCGGGAGAGTATGTCGCAACAGGAATCGGACCGAGCAGAAAGTTGGGTGAGGAGAGAGGAAGCAAATTGTGAAGTTTTTGCTTATGAATATCCCTGAAGTCAAAATAAAAATAGGCCATCGAGGCCGTCCCAGCATCGCGCAATGCCATGATGTCTTGTATGATCGAAGAACTGAACAGCGGAGATATAAGTTCAACAGGGCACAAACAGTCGAAGAAGACGAACCATAGTATACTTTTGCCTGATCCCGCTGCAGAGTCGAGAGATGATCAGGGGTCCAGCCCACGTACAGTAAGGATTAAGAGGGACACACGCTTTCCATGTATCCACAAGAATGAACCAGTGAATTTCCAGTGATTAAGTATTTGCCTTGAAAAAACCATCGGGCTGTACCGTTGTGATGAGTTTTGGAGGCAAGGTTATGATTGATTGATGGATCTGATGGCGAA
>WTXE01000516.1:0-16073 GCA_022496225.1 Russula aff. rugulosa BPL654 | reverse complement strand
AGTATGAAGAGAGGCTCGAGGCGCTTCTGGAGAGCAAATTAGACGCTTTTCGTAAGGAGGTGCGCGCGCTTCGGTTGGAGGCTGGTGCCAATGGTGGAACCGGTTCGGCGTCGACGGAGGCGGCTGTCAACGAGTTGGTTTCTTTGTTCCGCACGCAATTGCAAGAATCTGCAGCGCGTGGCTTGGACGATAGTCAGGTGGATGCCCGAGGCGAGCTTGACTTCCAGCTCATTAAGGATATTGTCGAGCAAGGCCACGCCGAAGCACGCGGGGCGATACAGCAAGACCTTGATCGTATTATGCGTCGCGTTGAGGCCCTTCAGTCTGCGGTGACGACCCCGATTAATGGCAGTAATCCCGGGGCGATGTTCGAGGAATACCATGCTCACACGCGGAATGCAGTTGTTGGCGCAGTAGCGCCGATCACCGCACGTTTGGAAGCGCTCGAACGGACGCGGCCACGCACCCCACTTCCGCCCCAAGCCATGTCCATCAACCACGAGGCATTGGTGCATGAGCTGCGTGCTGGACTCTTGCCCCATATTTCTGCCCTGCGTTCGGAGCCAATCGATTATGAACTACTTACGGAGCAATTATCCCAAGCTGTCAAGCCGCACATTTCCCAGCTAATTGACCTTGCGTCAGATAAACGGGAGACGGCAGGCCTCATCGTGGACAGACTCATTCCTGTGCTACCGCAAATTTACCCGCCAGCTGGCAACTCTATTGACATACCCACCGTCGTCGCGCAGATAGCTGCGGAGGTACGGCGCATAGTCTCATCGCTCGATGCACACGAAATCAAGGAGCAAGTTTCTGATCTGGTTGTGGAGAGACTGGACTCGCGCCTGGCCGTGCGTGACCGCATGCTGGAGGGACTGTCGGGAAAATTAGTGGACGGACTGGACAATATTATGGAACCTGTGAATAACGTCGTTGCCCGCGTTGAAGAGGTGTCCAAAGGTCAGGAGGAATTATCCATACAAACCCGCGACCTGGCAACTTCCAACAACGAAGCGATGGCCCTGCTGTCCGGCCTCCCGGAACAGCTATCCAGCGCGACGGAGCCATTGCGGAATATGTTGACGGGTCTTGTTTCATCAAGTTCTACATTTGGAAAAGAAGGCGTTGCGTCCTCTGAGGATGTACTAAGCATTGGCGCAAGCGTCGAGAGTTTATCGACTGGTCAACAAGCGATGCATGACAAGATTGTCGAGCTTCTTGCTCTACACCAAACTGTCCTTTCCAGTCTCGCAGATTTACCCGACACCATGACCGCTACCATCAAGGCTGCTCAACAAACACAAGCTGAGCTTCTGGGTCACACGGTATCGAAGGACTTTGAAGGCGCCATGAAGGAGCGCATATCCTCTGCCGAATCTGAGCGTGATCTGTTACGTGCCAACGTGGACGAGATCCAGGCCGTTATGCTGCTACGCGCCACGGATGCTGCGGCAGCACAGGCGCGCGCCACGGAGCTGGAGGAGGCATTGAATCGGTCATTGGCCCGACTGAAAACCTCTGACGTGACAATCGAGAGCCAGCAAGAGCGTCTTCTTGAGCTCGAGAAGCTGAACCGGGAATTAATTTCGGAGAAGCAGACTCTCGTTGCCAAGGTGGGTTTTATTATTTATATATTTTTTCTTGAGCTCAATGTTGTCCCCAATACTGTAGGTCCATTCCCTGGAAACACAAACTGGCTTTGCCTCACGTGATAAAGAAGCAGCTGTTGAAGCGCTCACTGCCCTTCGAACCGAGCACGACATCCTGCTGTCGCAGCAAACCCAGTGGGAGGATCTCCGGCGCACCACAGAACAGCTCGAGTACCTCTCTGCGCTTGTCACGCAGGCCCAGACGAATGAACCGGAGTTGAAGGAGCTCCGCCGCGTGCGCGACCGTAGCAAGGTACTCGAAGGCGAATACGCGGCTTTACAGCGGCGATACAAGGAGCAGGAGATGCGCTCGACCAGTAGCGAACGTGCGGCCAGCACTGCGCGCGCCAGCCTGGCACAGGCACAGCAGCGCGCGACCGAATGGGAGGAGCGTGCGAATGAACATGAGTGTGCGCTCTCGGAGGCGCAGGTGGCTCGTGAAGATGCCGAGGATCGGATGGCACAGCTTGCGGAAGATCACGAGTTGGTGAAGATGCAACTCGAGGATAAGGACGCCGAAGAGCGACTTGTGAAGGTACGTTCCTCATTTTTTCGGCACAGCAAGAAGCATTGATGTCGATTGTTTAGGACCGCGAGAACAAGTTGCGTGATCAAGTAGCTGCTCTCGAGGCTCGCGTCGCCCAGCTGCAACTGCAAGTCAACGACAGAAGTGCTACTCGTGCCACGAGTACTAACAGGACGACCGCCGCTACTGTCTCCTCACCACCACGCCCCGACTCGCGAGCAAGTACGATATATCCTAGCCGTACCGCCACACCAACAACAAGCGTGGTGGATTCACGCCACCGCACCAACACTCCTCCGACTTCCGTGTGGGACTCGATACATGCTCCGAGTGTTAGCGTCAATGATTGGAGGCAGCGGCAGCAGCAAGGTAGCCCTGCGACTTTGCCGAGGGGCCGCTTTGCCGTAAAACAACAACAGGATTGGCTGAGGCAGTCGCGGGTCCCGTCACCTGCGCCTAGTATTGATTCTGTCGCGTTGACGCTTCGCGGTGATGGGTGGTATGAGTAAGAGAGAAAAAGGATTTTTTGTGCAAGCTTTTGCTTTTGTGTGTGGATTTTTGTATATCCCTGGGGCCTAATTAGATGACGATGATCTGAGCTGATCTGGCGAGCTTGCTGGCTTGCTGGCTTGCAGCTATAGTATACTGTATATATATGTTTCTCCTTATTCACTTCCCAACGTCCATCTTCCTTACTCTGGGCTCTCTCATATGGATTCCATCTCTTATCCCTTTGCTGCTCTCGCTAATACTTGACTGACCCTGTCCATCCCCACTTACATGCATACCCCCTCACTCTACATATATAACAGAACTTGGCTCGCCTTTACTTTTACTTTAGTGACTATACCATCTTCTCCTATTTTCTGTTCTGTTAATAACCATCATTGTTCTCTCACGCGGAAGACTAAAATATTTTCGAGAGGTGGAATGGGATTGAATTACAGCTACTTGAAGATTGTACAACAACAACAACAATAACAACGGTCTTTACAACATGGCAACACCACGAAGTGAAGAAGTAAAACACAATCTAGACGAGCACCCAGTCACGCACGCGCTCGGATGCTTCAGTCGTCTGCTAGTGCGCTGTTGCCCTCGGATGGTCGGGACCATATCCACGCTTGTACTGCGGCGGTGGCCTCTTGTGGATCTTGTGGAAGCCTACGGCAGTAGTAGAAACGGTTTAGCAGGGACAGCAGACACAGACGCAGACGCAGACGATGAGACAAGACGCACTGAATGCGGGGTACCCAGCAATTATCATCACGCAGCTCAAAAAAGCGCGTCGTGTGCTTGACGCCCGTCGCGCGGAGCTCGCGCTGCGCATTCTCGACGGTCGTCTTGGCCTCCGTCGCGGCGTCCATGTCCTTCGCAAGGATGGCGCGCGTCAGATCCCGCCATAATCTACGACTCTCGTATTGTTCTTGTTCGTCCTCGGGCGCGACCCACTTGGGCGCGACGTCATCACCGCTCTTCTGTACGTCGAATAACGTGCGCTTCTCCCCCGTCTATACAGCATATAGTACAGTGGTGTCAGTGGGGTGAGGGACAGGCACGGACGTGGCGTGATGGGAAAGGAATGGAATTGGAAATGGACGTAAGTTACCTTGGCGGGTTTGAATTCCATAAGCGCGCTCCACTTGCCGGTGATGTCGCCGAGCTCAGTTGAGCCGTGCTTGATGCGCCCGGCTATAGAGTTGTACGTGCCTGAGAAGAAGCCCTTGGTCTTGAATTCGAGGTCGGCGTAAAAGTCCTGCGCATCGTTGCGCACGGTACATGTATCACCGAGTTCGAGCACCATCTTTCCAAACAGGATGCCGCGCGCGTACATGTTTGGCATCGTCAACACGTACTCTTGAACGAGTAAAAGGGTATATGGGTGACGGTCGGTCAGTCAGTCAGCACGCGTCTTTGGCCTCTTGTGGGGAAGGGGGAGAGGGAGGAATGGGCAATTGATTTACCTGAGTCTTCTGGGCGACCCAGTAGTGAAATGCGACTGTAACCCTCCATCACCGTCGAGACGGAATTGCCAAGGAACTTGGACTTTGGTCGAAGCTCGCCGGCGACGGCGACCTTGTTCGCAGGTGAAACATAGTAGAAGGCGGATATAGGTGGATGGTGTGAGACTTGCGACAAGAGAGAAAAAGAGAACGGGACGGATGAGAACGAAGCGGATGGTCGCACACATACGCACACACACAAAAGCACACAGACCTTGTTCTGCAATGTAAAACCCTTGTGTACCATTCGTGTAGTCATAGCGGCATCGGAAAAATTCGCCCAAGACCGGGTTATATCTGCAACGTTTAAAGGGAGAAGTATATGAGATAGATAGAACCGGAGGAAAGGGTGGGTAAGGGAATGTGCTCACGGCTTCTTGACACCCTTTGGTTTGATATGCCAACCTGCGAGGTAATATTGGAGTACGCGAATAAAACGTTCTTCAGGTTCTTCGCATAACTCTGCACTGCGAATATGACGAAAAGTAATATAAGCAATCTTTCGGGAGAGGCATGCGCAGGCACGGGCACGGGAGAAGAAACGAGGTTAACGCTTAAAGAGGTCCGGAGCAGCGGAACCGAGCAGCAGCATGTGTTGTTGGGTTAGTGGTGCACGAGGGTGCCGCGACGCAGCCAATGCGGAATACAAGAGGGACACAACCCACCCAAAGATGAGATCCGGATGGGCCATAAAGTCCGTTATGCGTTCGAGCATACTCCTGGGCTCTAGGACGAACGTCGGAAAGGTGACCTTTGAGAGGTCCATGCCGACTCTGTGGAGTTGTTTGCCACGAGGGCGAGGGTAGGTGGTGGGTGGCCATTAGATTTGGTTGGGAGTGATGCGGGCGTCAGATGGGGTCGGAGAATGACGGGCGGTGCGCACCTTAGTTGCGATATGAGGGATAGGATGATCGGGCCTTCATCCTCGTCTCTGTAATCGGGATGGGGTGGAGAGGTCATGTTGTTGTGTTAGGAGGGGGTAGAGTGAAGAACGTGAACGGGGTTGAGGGGACGAACAAGATAGAGGTATCGTCTGGATTGGTGTCCTCTGGCGCTTTATCGTCGGCAGAGGAAGGTCCGCGTGGCCTCCCTTTGGTGAAGAGACCGATCATGTAACAGTGATGGTAGGTGTGAGTAGGTGAAGTCCGCGTGGCGCCGCGGTTGTGCGAGCAGTGATATATGTGGTCCGGAGCGAGTCAACGCTTTATGCGGGGCACCGCCACAAATAGTGAAATCTTGATAACATGTCGTCGGTGCACTGCCTATCAATATGACCGGAGGATTCAACCTTGAAGAAGATGTCTATTGACCATACTCAATATACTCTAATCGTCAAACACAATCCTCTTAGGCGCAGTGCTCATGTCTACGTCCTCTCTGAAAAAGGCACCGTACACCCCGTGCGTTTTCTTCTTGACCGTCATCGGAAATTTGCTCGATAATGGCGTGACATCCACCCCGCTCTCCCGCAACACCCGCGCCAGTTCGCCTGCGAGACTGCGCTCGTGCTTGTTCCCCGTAAAGAATGTAATGCTCCGGCCGTCTTTGCCGCCTCGCCCTATTTCACCGCAAATATACAATTTCATCCGTCAACAGTCAGCGAGCGTTTGGCCATGAGTCATTATTAGTCATCACTCACCAGTTCGGCCGATCCGGTGAATGTAGTCCTCAACCGTCAGCGGGAAGCTGTAATTGAGCACACAGCCAACGTCCGGGATGTCTAAGCCGCGTGCTGCTACATCCGTCGCGACGAGCAAGCGTACTACACCATCACGAAACTGCTGCAGCGCGTCTAACCGCGCCGACTGAGTCATGTCTCCGTGCAGTGCGCCCACCGAGAATCCGGCCCTCCGCAGCGTATTCTCAACGCGGGACGCCTCCATCTTGTACAGCACAAACACCAGGATTCGAGCAGTTGGAGGACTTCCCCTGTTTTTCTTTGGTGCGAGTTTCTGAAGATGGGCAAGAAGGCGTTGGCTACCATGCGTAGTCATCAAGATCAAGTTCGCGCCTCAAGAAGCTCGGGCACATACTCTTTTTCCCGTTCATCGTCAAATACCTCGATTTCTGGGGTTTCTCAGTGAGCGGCGGCAAATCATACGTTCCACACGGGTAACACACCTTGTGCAACACAGCTGTTAGCTGTCAGGTCCTCGCTTCCCACCGTGATCCGTACTGGATCGCGCAAGAAAGTGGTCGCCAAACGACGCACTGCCTCTGGCCACGTAGCGCTGACTATGCTCCACGTCAACAACAACAACGGGAACGCATGGAACCGACGTACACATCAAAGTTTGTCGCGCAGCCCCCTGCTTCGCATACCCGATGATGCTACGTATGTCGTTCTCAAATCCCTTGTCCAGCATACGATCCGCCTCGTCCAGCACGAGATAGTCGACTCCACCGAGCGAGAGCACGCCATCGCGTATGAGATCAAGCACGCGTCCTGGCGTGCCGACCACGACTTGCGCACCCTTGTTAAGAACCCGTACCTGTTGCGACTTGTCGACCCCTCCGAACACGGCAACACATTGCACGGCGTCGAGCGCAGAGAGTACATCATATGTTTGCAACGCGAGCTCACGCGTCGGCGCTAGGACGAGTGCACGTGGGCCTTTTCCCACCTCGCTATCGGCAGAGGAGAGGAGGCGCGCGAGCGCGGGGACGCCAAAGGCTAGCGTCTTGCCGCTGCCCGTCTCTGCGATACCTACGACGTCCCTTCCCGAGAGCGCCGGAGGCCAAGCGCAGGCCTGGATGGGTGTCGGTTTTTTGAAAGCGGAAAACGTGCCTCTGAGGGAATCTGGAATGGGTAGTGCGTCGAAGGAAGTGATGGGGAATAGGGAGGGTATGTCGGGTGGGAGTTGCACGGTGATGTTGTGCGTTTTGAGGTATCCTTCGGCTTCGGCGGGTGAGATCGTCAGGTGTGGTCTTTTCGGAGAGGCTGAGGCTGAGGGTGGACTTGGGGCTACATCGTCTGGCTCTGAGAAATGGTCGTGTTTGCGCTTTCGTTTCTTTGCTTTGTGGGACTCTATCGTCGTTGAAGTGGGGTCAAAGTCTGCATCCTTTTTGCGTTTCTTTTCTTTCTTCCTCTTGTTCTTTTCAGGTTCAGTGTGTGGTGTTGCCTCAGAGGTTTGGCACGCATCGGGCTGGTCGGAGGGTATGGCTGTCGATTTCTTCTTTCCTTTGCCATTTTTCATATCTACAAGTGAATGCGCATACAATGCATCCGAGTCAGCCCTCCGCAAAGCAAGAGAAGAAGAAGAGAGTGCACCATCGATGGAACCATCTCTCTCTTTCTTCCTCTCCTTCCGCTTCTTCTTTTCCTCTACTTCGGTTACCACAAGTTCACCTGTACTAAGATCTCTGTCATTGCGTTTCCTGTCGTCAGAGTCTTTTCTGTCCTTTTTATGCTTCTTTTTCGAGGATTGAGGCTCTTGTATGTCTACAGTCATCGCGACGGCCGGGTCCAGAATAAAACCCACCTATTTTTGTTTTCCTTTGGGGAGAGCTTATGTAATCTAATTAGTGCCTGACTGAATTGGCATTTGGCACAGCCAACGCTTTGCTTGTCCCCACCACAGCTTCCTCCTTCTCCTTCTTCTTCTCCACAGCTTTATTTTTTCCCCTATTTTCTCCGCGAGCTCAGGTTCAGTGTCATGCCGCCGCCGCATTATGACTTCCTCATCAAGGTACGTTACTCTCTACCTTGTACCACTAGCAGCGTCTAAGCGTGGAGTCCAGTTGCTGCTGATCGGAGACTCAGGTACATCATATCGTCGTTACCATCGTAAAATGTATAAATCTGATTGATTCTACAGGTGTCGGAAAATCCTGTCTCCTGCTCAGGTTCTGCGATGACGCATGGACCCCCTCTTTCATCACGACAATTGGTATCGACTTCAAAATCCGTACAATAGAGCTTGACGGAAAACGGATAAAACTGCAAATCGTACGCTGTCTCTTTCTTTTGTCTGCCGATGTCAGCTCACAGTCTTTTCATTGTCCCTATCTCAGTGGGACACCGCTGGTCAAGAGCGCTTCCGCACTATTACCACCGCATACTACCGCGGCGCTATGGGCATTTTGCTCGTATACGATGTGACTGATGACCGTTCTTTCAACAGTATGCCCTTTATCTGTCTTTACATTCTGGTCTAATCTCACATTTTACACAGACATCCGCACATGGCACGCCAACATCGAGCAACATGCGTCAGAGGGCGTGAACAAGATCCTTGTTGGCAACAAATCTGACTGGACGGATAAGAGGGCTATAACGGAGGAGGAGGGCCGCGACCTTGCACAGGAGCTCGGAGTTAAATTTATGGAGACCTCGGCGAAAATCAATGAAGGTGTTGAAGAGGCTTTCTTCACACTCGCACGGTGTGTCAAATCCCCATTTTCTTGATTACATTTTTTTTTCTCATGTATCGATGCTGCTCTGTCTTGTCTAGTGATATCAAGGCACGCCTGATTGATTCGCAGGCTGATGCTGCCAATGCACCTTCCTCCGCGGCACCGGACTCAATCAAGGTCAACCAACCGAGTGTTGTACAGGCTCCGAGCTGCTGCACATAGATTCTCCCACCGCAAGCCTTCCATCTGTTCCCACTCCGTTCTTCTTTTTCCTATATATTATGTCCCATGTGCTGTCTCTTGCCAGTGTTCCTGTGATACTTAATATCCGAGTCGTGCCGTATCTCCCTAACGTCATTTACTCTTCGGAGACCACGTGCGTGCGATGGACCGGATGGACTAGGAGGACTTTTGCGCACGGCTGGTGATCGCGTCCCTGTGACATCTTGTGTATTCAAGGTCCTGATACCCATCGTGGTTTACTTGCTAGCAGTGTACACTGTACTATCCTGTCTCGCTGGACTATTTTGGAACTCCGTTCACTGACTCAGCATCACTGGCGTGACACAGTCTTTGACTTGCCGCAGGATGGGCGTCAATATAAGCGATCCATATATAGACAAAACGTACTTATCAGCGTTTATCGCCCATGTAACTAGTTGAAATAGTTACAGTGCTTTTATTTAATTATTAGCACTTACGGCTTATCCTTAAAAGGAAGCCGGTAAGTTATTGATGATGACAAAGCGTGTAAAAAATCGGTCTAAATGTTTTAGGCCCAGTATCCCTTAAAATACCATTGCTTTTCCTAATTCTAGGCCATTTCAGTGCTATTTCTACCCTCAAATGTCTTTTTTGCCTTGTCTTTAACTTATTGTTGTAATACCCCTCTCAATTTAGTGCATATAACCACTTTACCGCATAGATCAGTATCCATACCCACAGTACTCTGAGTGCACCGCATGCTATTCAATCTGTGTGGTTAACCGACGCGCCGTCCAGTTAGTGCCGCCGTGGGGGACCACGGGAAATCTGTGCTTTTTCCTTTTTGGGGTGTGCATACGCGGCGGCAAATGTGCGTGTGACTTGTCGACGTTGTCGTGCTCTCTTTAGCGGGCGTTCCTGACCCCTGAACGGCCTGAACCTTCCCGCTCCCATTTTTGGCGGGCGTCCCTGGCCTTTCCCGCCCCGCCCTCCCGCGTTGGCACACGGTGCTCTCCCGCGCGCCGCACCTGCTCTCCCACGCTCTCGCGCTGTTGCCTCCCGCGTTTCCCCCCTTGTGCCCGTGCCCCTCCCCCTCCCACGGCACTCCCTTCTCGCATCCGCAGCTGCTCCGAGGGTGCGGAATGTGCCTGAAAATGGCCCGGCCACCTGTGTCTTAGTTGATTACAATACATAATATTTTTTTTTGTTATATAGTACATAGCGTATTCTAATAACAAAATAAAAGACTTGCAATAAGACTTAATTACGCCTTTGAAAATATAAGTCCGGGCGTCTTCGTTTTGTCTATATATGGACCGCTTATATTGACGCCCATCCTGCGGTAACTTGCCAACTGCGTGACACTGCCATTAATTTACGTCTCACCACAGGATTTTTTTCATCAAACGAAAGGCATGCGTCTTCTAACTTGGGTGTCTGATGGTACGTTCACGGGAGTGGCTGCTCTAAAAGAAATTGCTCGCCCCGCGGCTGCTTGGTGGGTTTCAAACCGCAACTGGACCATGCGTGTGCGCCGGGGCGATGCGCTCAGACACTTGGTAGTGAGAAAAGAGTTGTATGAAATGTTCATTCGCGGCTGAGTACAATTACTGTAATACAGTAGTGTGTGATGACTGTGGTGGTTGTGAGTAGCAATATTGCTCAATTGTAATGCCGGCATCGAATCGCCTCTTCGGCAGTCTTCGGCATAACTCATCATTGATGCACCATCACTACTGCTCCTTCATCTTTATCTAGTCCCCACTACTATTCCTCCTCCTAAGATAAGCCCAACCCTCGATAAAAAAGCTCAAGAGGGCAGTAAGGAGAGCCAGTCATCAGCACTGAGTACGTCCTGTACTACTACTACTTCTGTTCGCGTTGGCTTCCAACTACAGTGCCTCCGGTTACAGTGCCCCCAACTACAGTAGCCCGTGGGTGGGTGTGGGTATATCACTCTCCCGTCCTGAATGCCAAGGCAGAACAATTCCAAGTCCACGACTATGCATGATTCACACCCCCGAACTCTCTCTCGTCAAAAAAGCTGCTTCTGTCTTCCGTCAACGCGCTATGTTATTGTAAGCGCGGTTGTATGCGTAGCGGTAGCAATATAGTGAGTGGTTGTTTTGGTCATGCTGCTGCATCGATAGGCCCATTAGTCTCATTACGGCACCGCTTGTGTGGTGGCTATATCATCATCTCTCATCGTTGTCATCCTTGGTGAACATACTCCCCCAAACCTCCTAATACTAGTCCTTGTAAACCCGCGAAATGTGCCGCCCCCTACCATCCCTTTACAACAACAAGAGTATATATCGACCTGCAAAGCACGTCCGCCCACGATGACCCTAATGTCTCACCTTTACTGGCTACCCAATGAACTCATTATCGCAATTGCCACGCTACTCGACGCTCCATCACTTGTCCGCTTCGAGTCTGTGCGTCCGTTCTTTCTTCCTCTCATTTCCCTACTCCACTATCCAGCTAATCTTATACTAGACATGTAAAGCCCTCCGGGATCTCGTCAGTCAAACGCCTGATCTAAAGTATGTCCTGGCACTTGCTGCACGTGGATTATGTGACGGACCGCCAAGTGCGATCACCCCGGCGAGTCGGCTCGAGCGAATAAAAGCGTACGATGAAGCATGGCGCACGTTTTCCTGGAGCGAGCATCTCATACTCGAGCTGCCCTATCCGCACGAAGCTCCATACGTCTCCGGCGACACCCTCGTACTGCCTGTCCACGAGATGAGGGGAGTGATAAGGTCGTTTATCATGCAGTCTATTCCGTCATCGTTGCGCGGGGTTTCAGGACGGCAATGGCGGATCGACCTTGACTTCTTCGTAGAGCCTTTCGTTATAGATGCGACGCAAGACCTGTTGGTGGGAGTGCCGAGGCATGATAGCAAGGAGTTGGTGTCCTCGTTACCTTTCCCTCGGTTGCATCTGCTCATGGTCCTCGACGTATAGAATATTTTTGTTTGCGCTCTCTACTGGTCAACCGCACCCCCTTTCAGCCAACGAGGGTGTACTTTGTTTGGAATCTTCGCGACGCCATTCTCTGGGCAACAGCAAACACGAAATAAGCGGCGATTTCCTTGGTATGATAACGCAGCGTAGCGACGTATTTGACGACCGGTTGTTTATCTGGAACTGGAAGACTGGCATCATTCATGTGAAAATGGTACTTCTTTTTCGTAAACACACTTGATAAATGAACCTTGATCTGAATCGCACAGCCGATTCGGGTAGGCAGCCATCACGATGTGGTTTTCTCATTCCTCGATGATCGCCATTTCGTCATTCCGTCAGTTCCGGCTGAGCGACCAAACGAGATCGTCCTTAACGTCTACGAGCTCCACCATGATCATCAGCATCATGCCAATGGGCAACAAGACGATGCCACACCAGTACCTATCCGCAGCTACGTCCTCCCCCTCACAGACGCCCTCACAGACATCTGCTCCCTCCGATTCTTCCCAGATGTCAGCGCCCGTGGCGGAGCATCCCCAGGCCACTTCTACGCGGATGCCTCGAAGCGGGAGTTTGGCATCCAGATCGAGGCGACGTCTCGATCGACGGACACAGTGACGGTGCACGAACTACTCGTACCCTTTCGGGCACTCATGGCCAAGACACCGAAGCACACTCCCCCGCCCTGTAGACGCGTAAGCGTGTGCTACGAGCCGTTCTTGGGTCGGCGACTCGCTTACGCGTCCAGGCTGGCTGCGGAACATCATTCTAACTTGCCGCCGGAGAAATTGCCCCTTGCTTTGCGCGACGTTGCTGCCCGTCAGCTACGTTTTGCTGTTTGCTGTGGGGCTTTGCTCCTGTTTGAGGTATGTCCTGCGGCGTTGTGTATTCCTCAGGGAATGAACTAGCGCTGGTCTGCTGATCGTATTCGCTTGGGTTAGCACGCTAATGAAGGCCTCAAGAAACTACATATCTTCGCCTTCTGAGGCACCCACCGCACCGCGTCTTGTTACTGTATATGTCTCATTATCATTCTTACTTCAATACAGCATCATTTTATGCCAACATGCTGAAGATGCTACAAGACGTAATGCTCTGCCAGTGCCACTCGGTTCCATAATCGAGACTGGGAGGAAGGCGGCGTTTTGGTCTGGGTGCTGTTCCTCACAAACAGGCGAAAGACAGCCATGTTCTCTTTCTCTGTAATACTAGAATTTGTTTTATTTTATTTTTACGTTCAATAGTACTCAAATGGCTGAATTGCTGTGAGTTCGGTCACCTCCCCTCGACAAGGAAAAGAGTATTAGGCGCAGAAGAACTTCCATATTTGGTCAAATCAATTGCAGTTATCACATCCATGGTCAAGCAAGTCGACGCTCTCGCTCACTTTCTCCTTACCCACTTTCTCCATCTTTGTGCTATACCACCACCCCCACGCACACGAAATTTCTCGCCCTCGTATTTGACGATTTCCACTGGGACTCCACATCATGAACTCTGACATCGATCTCGAGGCTGGTCAAGTTGCCCAGGCACGCCGCGTGTGGTGCGTTTTTCCGCTCTTTCTCATCGCTCTCCATCCCGTTAAAGGCGTCAACAGTTCATGAGGAAGAGGTTGGAGGAGTCGAGATGCACGAAATGGATATCATTGGGCCTCACACGAGCAGTACTAGTGTCGCAGTGGCAGGCACACTACCGCGGGTTCCCACTGGCCAAGATATTAACGAGGCACAGTCAGTCGTCTCACAGGCTGAAGCCTTAGGTGCGTCCTCTATTCTCCCTTGCTACCATCTCATCCAGAGATGATAACCTTATTCTGTTACTTTGTTTGGTAAGATCCAGGGGGAGCGAAGTCTCTGGGATGATCATCAACCACGCCCACGGAAGCGATGATGTCAACGATAGGCTAAGCCAGGCAGAGGCACAGACCCGTGAGTATTTCCTCACGATCATAGAAATCTCAATGACCTGATGAATACAAAATCAGCCGCGGCTAGTAATCCGACTGTCGGCACCACCTCTGACTCCGAGTCTGAATCTGACCAACAACCTGAAGAACCACGCATGATCGGGGATTTTGACGGCAGTTCCAACGAATTCTGGAAACTCTACAGAGATGAAGCCAAGAGCCACGATGAAGCCCGGATCAAACCCTCCAAGAGAGCATGGACAGTGCCCTTATATTCGCCCGTTCATATTCTGTTCGTGCCTTTACAGACTTGGTTATGCTGATGTGTGGCCCCACAGGCTGGTTTGTTTTCTACTGCTCTCACAGCATTCGTAGCCGACAGCAAACAAGATTTGAATCCCAGCCCTGCTGACGGAACAGTGTATTACCTCCGACAACATTCTACTATCCTCTCTCAGATTTCCGTGCAACTATCCTCAATTGCCCCACAGATTTCCATTCCTCCCACTCCGCCGCCCCCTTTCCCTACATTTAAGCCATCAACATCAGATGTCCGGGTCAATGTTTTTTGGTTCATGGCCCTCGTCTTCAGCCTTCTGGCAGCACTCCTGGCGATCCTCGTTCAGCAATGGGTTCGCAATTATATGCATGTCTTCCAACGATACAGCGATCCTTTGAAAAGTTCTCGAATCCTCCAGTACTTGTTCGAAGGATGCGAAGGATGGTACATGCCAAAGGTAGCCGAGGCTGTACCTAGTTGCCTTCACATCTCCCTATTCCTATTCTTCGCGGGGCTCAGCGACTCGCTATTCAATATCAACACCACAGTCGGAATAAGTACCATCGCCCCCATTGGCATGTGCAGCCTGCTATATATCTTGGCAACTATTGTGCCCATCATATATCCACAATCACCCTACCAGAATTCATTTTCCGGTATTATCTGGTATCTGTTCCAAAAGATGCATGGCCGACGATTCAGGGATCGAGGACCCGATGGAGGAGTTAAACCTGTCAGTGCAAAAATGGCACAGGGACAGATGCAGCTTGCGATGGAAGAGAAAGATGAACGCAAGGACCGAGATGTGCGGACGATTCGATGGCTAATTGATAATCTGACCGAAGATGCGGAAATGGAACACTTTGTGATGGCAATGCCTGGCTCGTTTAGCACAGATTGGGGTGTAGAAGTCTGGAAGAAGGTCGGCGAACGAGCCGAGGGCGACAAAAGAAGCCAGGACGAACCTGCTGTGGGGCCGCTCATGGATATGACTGTTTCAACTGAACAAGTCATACCACGTGTCAGCCGACCTTCGTACTCTGTAAGGATCCACCGAATCACTAGGCCAATCGTTCAGCTGGTCAAGAAACTCACTCCTCATCATTCCCCTACTGATGCATCCGCTGGGGGATAGTCGCGTTGAGAATACTGTAGGGAGTAAATTGTGCAAAGAGGTCACTGGCAGTAAGCACCACAAAAGTCCAGAGACGTTCGCTCACCCAAAGTGACGGATCTCTAGGCTCTGTAAAAAGAAAAAGACGCATGGAACGAGTTGATGGTCCACCGAGAGAGAGAGCAGCGATGCGATTCATGTATACACCTTCTCCATCGCTTTCTGCGTCTCATATCCGAGTCATGTCCGCCCCGTTCAACGACAACATCGTCTTCCGCTAGTGGAGAGCAAGAAACTGTCGCCCCCGTATTCTCCAGCCCCAGGTCCACGCGCTCAACGCATCCGATTTTTCCCGCTCTATGGGAAAGCCACGCGATATCTATCTCGTTCTCGGGCAAACATTCGCTGCTCTTGTACTACAGTAGTAGCGGTCACCACCAGTGATTCGAACGAGGCCCCAGGCCGCGGCATTGATACCCTCATTGATTCCGATAAAATAAATGGCTGGGTGAGGCATTCGGGTCAAAGAGTGACAGGTACAGTAACGTGCTACAGAGAGCTCGTCCGACAGCGGCTGCGGCCCAGTCTTCAGGCTGACTCTTTGAATGTGTATCTGCTCCTGGAAAGGCGGCGGGCTCTCGTTTACGGTTACCGTGACATCGCAGTGATTCAATATTCAATGTGGGTGTTTCAGACGGATTGGATGCCTCTTGGTCGATCTCAATGAGGCAATCCGTATAAATTAGACGTTCGCTGGCAGGGAAAGTTTTTCCCTGAATTGCTCATCCGGGCCTCTGGCTATGCAAGCTGTGGAGTACTGTGGCAGTGGCATAATTGACATTTTTATCCGTCAATCTCACCTCAGCTGCCAGTAGCGAGTAGGCAACACTTGTCCTTGGGAAAACGTAATACGTGCGTGTGAGAGCGTGCCATGTCGCCAGCGATCATGCGATCACGAGTCGATTTCCACATCCGTCATTCCAGGTGTAAGACACTGCCTTGTAGAGCATGACTGGTTCGGTGTGCATGTGAGTGAGACGACGGGAATGCAAGCGT
>WTXE01000515.1:0-16074 GCA_022496225.1 Russula aff. rugulosa BPL654 | reverse complement strand
TCCTTAATGGCCTCGATGATGGCTGGCATGCTTACTAAATCCTTGCGGCTCCAATCACCAAAACACAGCAGTGAGCGAATAGAAGCTGGACTCAACCGGTTCCGCGTGAAATAAAGTACTTGACGGCCTTGGGAAAAAACGCGTTCTACAGCTGTTGATGTGGCTAAAGCAATATAAGTATCAAAAGCACAAAATTGAAGTGAACCACTTACCCGGAATGCTGAGATAGTCAAGCGCCATCACAGAGAGTTTAGGATACATCAATCGATGATCCCACCACCAAGCGATCGGGTCTCTAACTCTCTCAATCGCTTGGCCAAGGTATTCATCAATCTCGTCCGGTGCTTTGATGCCTTCCATGGGAATATCAAAAAAGTCCATGTCTTCATTGATGCTCAATTTATCCTATTGCAAGAGATTGTCTGAGTCGAAGTTAGCAGAGATATAAGAAAGCAGTTACAAGCATATACCTCAATAGGATTAGCAGCCATGTCGGTAGTCTTATATGTGGCAAACTCTTCCCTCACCATAGCCTCCGCAGTATCGATCCAGTCCTTCTTCCAACCGTGTTGTTGAAAATACTTCAATTTGAGTTGAGGATGAAGGACTTCGGAAAGTGCTTAGTACGCAGCAACCTTCTAGAATCAAGCAGACGTACCTATGGCAATGCGATATACATTAGAAACGTCTGTCTTTGAATAATACTTGTCCATAATCTTGCGGGCAAACTTGAGAGCGTGTTTGACAGACGGGATAAGTGGCTCTGTGGCGGAGGCTTTCAACATGTTGTCAATACGGTCCATTGTTGGAATGACGTGGGCAATCGTTGCAACATCATCTTGAGAGAAAAACGTGGTGGCATCTTTGTACATCTAAGACACGCGTCAGTACAACAACATTTTTAATAGTCACAATAGCATACCTTTAAAACGCGGAGCACATCCCTCAAAATCACCCAATCATCATCATCAAGCTCATATTTACGCAGCTTCAAGGACTTATCTGCTGTGACGTCATCAACAGCCTTGCGGTACTCCAATGCGACATGAAGCATATCATAAGTTGAGTTCCACCGAGTCTTGACATCGTGCGGGATAAGGCGAACACGGAGGGAATGAGCTGTGCAGGCACTACGCCATGCAGGCAGGGCAATAGTGATAGAGTGAACAACAGCAAACGATAGCCTGCGGATCTGAAAATGATACTCTAAGCAACAGGGGTAGATAGATGCCGTTGATGCGTACTTTATTCAAGGTTGTACGGACCGCTTGCGTATCTTCCATCAGTTGTGCCTTTGCCTCGGGGTCTAATCTGTCGAAAGGATCATTGTCATCATCGTCGTCATCATCATCGTCGTTGTCGTCATTGTTGTTTTCGTCTTCATCAACCTCTTCAGTGTCGTCGTCCTGCTTGCATCAGGAAAAGATCCATTTGCTTGAAAATGGCTTAAAAGTCCTTAAAATGGCTTTTTAGCGTTCCAAGAGCTCTCAAGCTAAATAAGCCCATATTTTTTTGTTTTTTGTTTTAAGCATAACTCAGTCAATTCTTGTCCAATTTGCATGCTTAAAGGCTCATTTGAATCGCATTAAAAAGGGCTACGTCATGAATACACAGAATCTGCAATATTCCCACATTTCACCATTTCAAGCTAAATTAAGAGAAAAAAAGCAAATGGATCTTTTGCTGATGTGTGCTCTTCAATATCTTCAGATGGTGGCATATCGCTGCTGTCAGCGTCCTGATCGTCACTGTTCTCTGTTGCCACAACAAACGGCCTGAGGAGAGCCTTGACAGACAATTGCATGGTGTGATTGAAGCACCGGACGCGGTTCATCTTCTCGAATGAATTTGGAAGGTCATCAAGTTTCTCCATTTGCTTGTCATTGGAGGTCGCGTTGTCACAAGTAATAGAGAGAATCTAAAAGCCTATCAGTCGAAAGGAAAGTATATACAAGGATAGTGAAATTACCTTATTTTTGAGCCCATGATTTACCAGCATCTTGTGAAATTCTCGAGCAAGCGTGTCACCTGTGTGAGACTACGACTAATGGTCACTTATGTGAAGGAGCGTGTCAGAAATGAATGCATACCTCGGGTACCTCAATAATATCAAGCAGAAATACGAGAATATGCCCTTCATGCTGCAGTGGACTGTCCACGCAACAAAGGCACGGTGGTTTGGAGATGTCCACGCGTCTGTAGAGAAATGAATTTGATCGGGATGTTCCTGGACAGCATCACGTTAGATCGCTGAACAGTTAAAGGACAATGAACAGGATATCACCTGCAAGATGGTGTTAATTCGCTCCCGGCACCTCTCAAAAGCAGACTTGATGTCGCGTGAAACTGTTGAAGGGCTGGGGAGGGTGGTGCCTGGCCGACCGGCTTTCATGATAATACCAAATTCATGGTCTTTAACGACTCGGAAGGGGCGGTTGTTTTCAGCACACCACCTTGCAATATGAGCCCTGTAATCGTGTCAAATAATATGAAATGGGATATATTTTAACAACGCACCTGGTTTCCTCGCTTGTGTGGGCACGATGAGAGACTTTGACTGGGGCTTGGCCTTGGCGAGCAAAGCAAGCAAAGATTGATCCGTCACGCACACCTGCCGGCGGTGCATTTCTGAAGGCTGTATCAACAGCGTCACGGCCGAAGCATCGGATGGCATGCGTCTTGAGGTTCGAAGTTGCTGTGCGATCCTTGGAATCTTGAAAACGGCGGACACCGTTGACTTTTGCTTAGGGTGGCGAGCGAACGAACCTCGAGTGAAGCGAGAGGTGAGTGAGCGAGTAAAAGAAGTGACCAAGGATACTTGGTTGTTGGGGAAAACAACCGGCCCAAGTTTCGACTTTTTAAGTCTCATCAGTCCTTGGTTAGAGCGGCGATTGAACCTTTAACGCGCTGCGATTATTGGCTGGCGGTTTATTAATATGCCGGCTGACTGATACGGGAGTGGGTGGTGCCATTATCACGACAGAGCACGCCATCAGTGATGTCATTGTGATGTCATGGCCTGGAACTATGACCTAAAGATACAAAAACCCGACAAATAACATACAATTTGTCAGTTAAGATCATAGAATTATACAGCAGATGTTAATTAACACCTACGCAATGAAAACCTAGACTCTACTGCGGATTATGTAAGTTCCGTCTCCGACGGGAGCGGTCCTTAGTCATAGGCACAGCCCCACATGACGAACTTAATCGCCCAGGGTCCAAAGGGCCGGTCAAGCCGGCCACGTGACTACTTTCGGGAACGTTCTCGAAGGTTCGAGAAGCTTACATAATAGACGCGCAAATCACGTGCCGTCACGTGCTTATTGTTTAAGCGCCCAGTATGACGTAATCAATCACGCACCAAACACAAGTCACGTGATTCCTATCACGTGCTCGTGGGAGTATTACTTACGTAATTGATTGTGCCGTGTAAACCACCTTTCCGGTTAGGGTTAGGTTTAGGGTTTATAGGGTTTAGGATTCCTAGGGTTTAGGGCCTAGGGTTTTAGGGTTTCTTTGCGTAATCGTATCAGATGTCACGATCGATTAAGAAGGCGACGTAAGTAACGTACAGGGTTTCTGGTTTAGGGTTTTAGGGTTTTGGCCCTCAAACACTGTGTGGTTAGTCCACCAGTCCCTGTAGCAACATTATAATGTACGTGGGCATGCCCACTGGAGACATTACAATGTGGACAGGAGTTCCCGGGCCTGGGGAGTTGTGATGTCAACCCTGGGAATTGTGATGTGACTTTTGGGTGGCTGAACTCCTAATTGGGACACTTTCTTCCCACACACTTATACCTATATGTTTTTTCGTATGTTTTGTATATGTTTTTTTCGTATGTTTTCTGTATGTTTTTTTATATGTCTCTGTATGTTTTTTGTATGTTTTTTTGTATGTTTTTTTGTATGTTTTTTTTATATGTTTCTATATTTTTTATATGTTTTTTTCGTATATTTTTTGTATGTTTTTTTATATGTTTCTATATTTTTTTGTATGTTTTTTTGTATGTTTTTTATATATGTTTCTATATGTTTTTTATATGTTTTTATATGTTTTTTTGTATGTTTTTTATATGTTTTTTTATATGTTTTTATATGTTTTTTTATATGTTTTTATATGTTTTTTATATGTTTTTATATGTTTTTTATATGTTTTTATATGTTTTTTATATGTTTTTTTATATGTTTCTATATGTTTTTTTATATGTTTTTTAATCTGTTTTTTTTTATCAATTTCTATATGTTTTTTCATATATTTTTATTGTCAAATAACATATAATAAAATTATAATTACAAATGATGTATTACAAAGTGTAATATAGAATCAATTTATAATGGATTGTAGCTTTCAAACAAACCTAAAATTATCAAAATTAGTGCTAAAATGAATAAAATACAATTGTAAACCATTTGAATTTAGAATAACTATTTGTATCAGAATCAAAGCAGCTAGTAATCTGAAAATATTTGTGTGAATAGATATAATTGGAATTTAAAAGATCCTTTGCCAACACTAAGCAATCTAATCAGTCAATCTCTTAATATCTTAATATCTTTAAATATAGATCTGTTTAAATAATATTAGATCTATTGATCAGATTGCTTAGAGTTTATAAAGAATCCTTTTGCAATTTATTCAATATATATTCACAAAAAATTTCATAGTATATTTGTCATATGTTTGGAAATATAAATATAGTAATGTAACTGATAATAAAAACAATTCCAAATTTAAAGTAGCCAACTGCAGTGGAATTAGAGTAATATATGATTTGTAAATATGCGTGTGGATAGATATGATTGGACTCTAAAAGTGTCTCTGTCACTACAAAGCAATCAGATACCTAATCATTCACTATCTTCTTATCTTTATTTATAGATCAGCTCTGATACCATCTGATCTGATGATTGGATTGCTTAATGTTGGCAGAGTACCCTCTTGCAATTTATCAAATATATGTTCTCAAAAAGTTTCAAAGCTGTAACTGTCTTATGTTTCAATATATGAACATATTAATATAACTAATGACTGAAATTTAAAGTAGCCAATTGCAGCAGAATTAGAGCAGCACGTAATCTGCAAATATATGTGTGGATAGATATAATCGGACTCTAAAAGATCTTCTGCTATTACTAAGCAATCGGATCAGCCGATCTTTCAGTATCGTGTTATTTTAAATATAAATCAGCTTTGATATTATCTGATCTGATGATCAGATTGCTTAGTGTTGGCAGAGTACCCCCTTGCAATTTATCATATATATGTTCTCCAAAAGTTTCAAAGCTGTAACTGCCTTGTGTTTAGATATATAAACATATTAATATAGCTAATGACTGAAATCTAGAGTAGTCAATTGCAGCAGAATTAGAGTAGCATGTGATCTGAAAATATATGTGTGGATAGATATGATTAGACTCTAGAAGATCTTCTGCCATTACTAAGCAATCGGATCAGCCGATCTTTCAGTATCTTGTTATTTTAAATATAGATCAGCATTGATATTGTTCAATCTGATGATCAGATTGCTTAATGTTGGCAGAGTACACTATATTATTTAACCTCATCTATCTTCACAAATGTTTTTAGAACTCTGGCAATTATATTTGTGAGTATATAGACAACTTTATTAAAAATATGAGTTTTACATAGCTGACTGCAACAGTAACTTTATTTACACTTCCAATATTACTTGGTTGTAGCCAATACTAACAAATTGTCCTATATTTCCGCAAATATAAGTGCTAGAGTTCTGAAAACATTTATAGAGATAGATGAGGTTAAATAATGGGGTGTACTCTGCCAACATTAAGCAATCTGATCATCAGATTGAACAATATCAATGCTGATCTATATTTAAAAATAACAAGATACTGAAAGATCGGCTGATCCGATTGCTTAGTAATAGCAGAAGATCTTTTAGAGTCCGATTATATCTATCCACACATATATTTGCAGATTACGTGCTGCTCTAATTCTGCTGCAATTGGCTACTTTAAATTTCAGTCCTTAGCTATATTAATATGTTCATATATTGAAACATAAGACAGTTACAGCTTTGAAACTTTTTGAGAACATATATTTGATAAATTGCAAGAGGGTACTCTGCCAACATTAAGCAATCCAATCATCAGATCAGATGGTATCAGAGCTGATCTATAAATAAAGATAAGAAGATAGTGAATGATTAGGTAATCTGATTGCTTTGTAGTGACAGAGACACTTTTAGAGTCCAATCATATCTATCCACACGCATATTTACAATCATATATTACTCTAATTCCACTGCAGTTGGCTACTTTAAATTTGGAATTGTTTTATTATCAGTTACATTACTATATTTATATTTCCAAACATATGACAAATATAGCTATGAAATTTTTTGTGAATATATATTGAATAAATTGCAAAAGGATTCTTTATAAACTCTAAGCAATCTGATCAATAGATCTAATATTATTAAACAGATCTATATTTAAAGATATTAAGATATTAAGAGATTGACTGATTAGATTGCTTAGTGTTGGCAAAGGATCTTTTAAATTCCAATTATATCTATTCATACAAATATTTTCAGATTACTAGCTGCTTTGATTCTGATACAAATAGTTATTCTAAATTCAAATGGTTTACAATTGTATTTTATTCATTTTAGCACTAATTTTGATAATTTTAGGTTTGTTTAAAAGCTACAATCCATTATAAATTGATTCTATATTACACTTTGGTAATACATCATTTGTAATTATAATTTTATTATATGTTATTTGACAATAAAAATATATGAAAAAACATATAGAAATTGATAAAAAAAAATAGATTAAAAAACATATAAAAAAACATATAGAAATATATAAAAAAACATATAAAAAAACATATAAAAACATATAAAAAAACATATAAAAACATATAAAAAAACATATAAAAACATATAAAAAAACATATAAAAAACATACAAAAAGACATATAAAAACATATAAAAAACATATAGAAACATGTATAAAAAACATACAAAAAAACATACAAAAAAATATAGAAACATATAAAAAAACATATAAAAAATATACGAAAAAAACATATAAAAAAATATAGAAACATATAAAAAAACATACAAAAAAACATACAAAAAAACATACAAAAAACATACAGAGACATATAAAAAAACATACAGAAAACATACGAAAAAAACATATACAAAACATACGAAAAAACATATAGGTATAAGTGTGTGGGAAGAAAGTGTCCCAATTAGGAGTTCAGCCACCCAAAAGTCACATCACAATTCCCCAGGGTTGACATCACAACTCCCCAGGCCTGGGAACTCCTGTCCACATTGTAATGTCTTCAGTGGGCATGCCCACATACATTATAATGTTGCTACAGGGACACCTCGGTTAGTGACTGTCGTCAAGTCCCACAGAGCATAGTTACTTACCGACATTATGCGGCTCGACTAGTACGAGTAACCTGTGAAAAAAGGCTAATTCACGATACTTTAATATTCGTACTAGATTTTAAAATTTAGTGAACTTCCCTTTGCGCAGGTTGCTCGTACTACTTGAGCTGATAACCTCGATAACTAACTACACTACGTGTAGGTTTTTACGAGAGTAAGAAACGATAGGGACCAGGTCCAGTTCGACGTCGGGTAGACAATGCTATCACGTCTGTCCATAACGGTGGGCCCCGGGGGACATCACACTGACGGACTACGACATTACATTGTGCCATTCTTCATCACACTGACGACCGGCGGCTCCGAGCTTTTCCGACTGATCCATGACCGAGACACCCGTACAGCCCCGAATCCCACGAAGTCGCCCAAAGAGGAGCGAGACGGGGTAGGGACCGACCAGTGGGTCAGAGGGTGTAAACTCTTACTAATGCTGCGACCACGCCAGATCCGCGCTACTGAATTTATGGGCTTATCAGAATATGCCTGTCCCGCGCTACTGCCTTACCCAAAGGTCCGGCTATGAACGGCGATCAAGCAAGTCTACCTCACCCCAGGTTCCCATTGTGGCCCTTGACCACTCCAAGTTCCTGGGTTCGAATTCAGGGAATTGTCGATGTAAAGGCAAGTGACTGTTGTCTTCATGGTCAACTCTTGCGATCTTCGGTCGCGGACCAACAACAGCTGCGTTTACATCGGGAACATATGAACGCTTCAATGTTCCTCCCCGCTGCATGGGGAGATGTTATCATCGAGCGCCATCCCTGAAATACCTTGGATGACGGTTCGTTTCCAAAAATTGGAAATGTCAAGGAAGTTCCTGGTCCGTTTCCGGCTCAGGATAACCTTGGAATTGAATAGTTTGGTTTTCCGCAGGTCCCAGGCCTCGTCTGCCCCACTTTGGGGGCTTCGGAGGTCAAAGATTCCTGGGGCTGGAAACTCGAGGTTGTGAGTCCCCGCGTCGGCTCTTTCGAGCCATTCGCGCCAATATCCAAATATAAGTCACCGAGTTCGTGCGAATTAAAATAGTTCCATGCGATATTGTACTGGGTTTTAAGCACCAAAATCTCCGTGCCATCGTCGACCGACTCGCGGTTCGACAAACGAGATTCCCATCTTTTGGACAGGTTGGCGTAAACATCAGCAAAAGATCCATTTGCTTTTTTCCTCTTAATTTAGCTTGAAATGGCAAAATGTGGGAATATTGCAAATTCTATGTATTCATGACGTAGCCCTTTTTAATGCGATTCAAATGAGCCCTTAAGCATGCAAATTGGACAAGAATTGACTGAGTTATGCTTAAAACAAAAAACAAAAAAATATGGGCTTATTTAGCTTGAGAGCTCTTAGGACGCTAAAAAGCCATTTTAAGGACTTTTAAGCCATTTTCAAGCAGACGGATCTTTTGCTGATGAAGCCACTTATATACATCATCGGCTGGGTATCCTCTACGAATGTATAGAGCAACCAGGCTCCTCATTGCTGCCAAGTAGTGTTCTAACGTACTACTTAGAGTCGCCAGTCGAGACATCTCGCCCAGAAAGGTCCCACGTTTGACGTCGTAGGGGTGGGCGGATATCCATGGAATTCGCTCTTGGTGATTGCCAGTTTTGCGATACGGCATGTGTTGCAGGGTGTTATCTTCATCCTTATACAGCATCATGTCGAGGAAAGGAGCATGTCTTTCGTTGCAATCCCAAGTAATAACACAATTGTCGAACTGGATTAAGTCCGATAAAATAGTAATAGCATGTTGTTCCGACTCAGCGTAAACTATTGCCAAACAATCATCTATGTATCGACCATAATAATAAATATCATTATGTTCCAAAACTTTACACTTATTTTCAAAATAAGCCCCATATAAGTTAGCTAGGTCAGGCGAGCAAGCGACACCCATAGCGAGTCCGTTTAATTGTTCGTAGACCTGGTTTTGGAATTGTGTTAGAAGCCTTGTGTTGCCGACCTCCATGCAGGCTTTAAAGAAGTCCTGCATGTGTCTATTACGAAGGTCGTCGTGGTCGCGAACAGCCCAGTGAAATTCTAAGTACTGATCATAGACGATGTCCATGCAGTGCTGTAAAGGGATGTTGGGGTAATACGCGACGACATCACCTGTGACAATATACCAATTGCGAGAGGTGTCAAGCGACAAGGCACTCAATTTTTGCGCCAAGTCATTGGTTCCATGTATGATGGTTGGCGCCGCTTTGATAAGCGGTTTGAGTTTCTTGGAAACATATTTTGCTGCGGGATTCATAATAGTCGAGTGGCAGGGTATGATTGGGCGCATCTTTACGGGTTGCTTATGGATTTTAGAAATTCCATAAAATTGTGGTATGTGATGCTCCTTGCCTCGCTCAGTGATGAGCCCCAGTCAACTATCGATATATTGGGATAAATTGTGATAAATTACGTTTATTGTTAGCCATTGTTGTCAATTGTCAAATTGATCAAACTCACTCGATCGCGCTCTGATCGCTCTGACTAATCTCATCCATGTACCCGATCACTTATGTTATTTCCATAATAATAAGTCCTCGTTCCAGGCTGCCTGTTGACTTAGACATGGTAGGTGGAACTACCATGTCTGGGTCAACAAGTGGCCCTTCGAAACGACGAAGAGCTCCCCCAAATCCATACAGCCAGGCAGATCAGTACAAATCTCTTTCTCTGTTTTTGGCGGCCCACAATCTGCCTGTCCCGGACATTTTGAATCATCCAGCCCAGGTGAAGGGTCGTTCATCGCGTTCAAACAAGCGGCAGAAGAATGTGCCTGTGGATCACGAAAACGATCTTGATGTATGCTCTCGTCTTTTCGTTCCAGCAGATTACTGAAGCGGCAGAAGAATGTGCCTGTGGATCACGAAAACGATCTTGATGTATGCTCTCGTTTTCTGGTTCCAGCAGATTACTGATTGTCTAAATGCAGAATGACATCAACAGCGAATATGGCTGTTCTTATGAGCCCTTGGCATCCCCTCCCCCTCTTAGTCTGCCTGAACGCCAAGGCACGCCTCCGCATCAACAACAGCCTGCCAGGGAGCCATCTATAGGCCCGAGATCTTTGGACGACGTCATTGAACTGGGGCTGAAGTCTCCCATCGATGAATTGAAGAAGACGGCACAATTCATCAACGCTCTACGAGGTGCTACACTAGAACAGAGTAACATGCAGCCAGAGGATATCGATCGTCTTCGTGCTGCTGATCCAGATCCTCGCCTTGATGTTACAGATAGGCACTTTGCCAAGGCTCTTCGTATTTTCTTATCAACAACAAACACCTCGCAGGCAACCTATGATGCTATTCGTTCTTCTATGGTTGAGTGCTACCCAGAGGACCCTTTCCTGTCTTTTCGTCAAGTAAAGCGACGCGTCGAACAACTTACTGGCGTCGTTCCTATCTTTCATGATATGTGTCGTGACACATGCGTCGGGTTTACTGGCCCCTTTGCCGACTATGATCAATGTCCTATCTGTGGAAAGGATCGTTATCGATCTGGTACGCGAGAACCCCATCGACAGTTCATTACCATTCCGCTAGGTCCCGTGGTTCAAGCGCTCTATGGCTCTGTCGATACGGCAGAGAATATGCACTACCGAGAACGCGCAACGGCCGAGATCCTCGAGTATGCCCGAGCGCACAATGGGAGGCTCAAGGAATACACTGATACTGCGTGCGGGCGCGATTATCTTGAAGCTGTTCAGGCTGGGACGATCAAGAATGGCGACGTTCTCGTGCAACTCTCTCTGGACGGCGCCCAGCTCTATCGTGATAAAGAGTCTGATTGCTGGATATTCGTGTATATCATTCACAACCTGGCTCCTGATCTGCGCTACAAGAAACGCTATGTTATCCCTGCTGGCTTCATTCCAGGGCCAGAGAAGATGAAGGATGGCGACTCCTTTCTCTATCCGGTACTTTACCACATCTCGGCGCTTCAAAATGAAGGCCTGCGGATATGGGACGCTTCGACGCAGTCTCATATATCTCACTCGACACCCTTCGTTTTTGTGACCGCCGATGGTCCCGCGATGGCTATGGTCTCGGGTATGGTCGGGCATAGCGGAAAATATGGCTGTCGATTGTATTGCGGTCTTCCTGGACGCCGTCGAGAAAGAGATGGTCATTATTATCCTGCGACGCTCAAACCTGAGGCCTACAATATTGCAGGATGCGATCACGACGATATCACATTCTCCGATCTGATTCGATACCAGAAGGATACATCTGCGCGTTACCATAATAATATCTGGAGACTCTTAGGAGCCGAGAATCCAACGCAGTTCAAGGACCTCCGCCTAGACACTGGATTGTGCAAGCAGACGATACTCAGTGGGCTTCGCTGCAGCCTAGGTATCCCGAAGATATTCCCCCTCGACATAATGCACCTAGTCAATTTAAACGACCCTGACCTGTTGCTTGGACTCTGGCGCGGTACGATCAAAGTCTACCCTCCCGATAACATTGATCTCTGGAACTGGCGCGTCCTGGTTGGCCCAGTCTGGCAAGCTCACGGGAAGACCGTTGCACTGGCGACTCCTTTCATTCCGTCCTCCTTTGGGCGCGCACCTCGAAATCCTGCAGAGAAGATTAACTCTGGTTATAAGGCCTGGGAATTCCAGATCTATCTAATTGGCCTTGGTCCTGCTCTCTTTCGACATATTCTCCCAAGAGAATACTGGGCTAACTATTGTAAATATGCTTCAGGCGTTCGCATCTTGCAGAAATGGGCCATATCACCCGACGATCTGCGACGTGGACACAGGTTGCTCTCCGAGTTTACATCTGAATTCGAACAACTCTACTGTCAACGCCGCGCCGACCGCATTCACTTCGTGCGACAGAGTATCCATCTGCTCACGCATCTTGCCTCTGAAACTATTCGCATTGGCCCATTGTCTTGTTATTCTCAGTGGACGATTGAAACCGCAATTGGGAATCTCGGAGCGGAAATTCGCCAGGATCGTAATCCTTATGCGAATATTGCTCAACGAGGCATTCTGCGTGCCCAGCTCAATGCAATCTTGGCGATGTTCCCTAATGTAAAGCTGGGCATAGACTCGGATGACACTTTTCCTCGAGGCGCAAAAGATCTCGGACAGGGTTACGCTCTCTTGCGTGCATGTCAGAAAACGGCAAAGCCTGTCGAGGAAGCTGAGGCACGCGCAATATTGAGGTACTGGGAAGCACATGGATGGCCAAATATGGATGACTGGCCTCGAGACGTAAAACGATGGGCTCGTCTTCGTCTGCCCAACGGGCAGACAGTACGCTCTAGGTGGTACGAGTCCCAGTCGTCCCATTGCACGCGGAAGACGACATGTGTCAGGGTGTGTACTTCTGTTCCGAGTGGTCTCTCCGATAGGCTTTGATAATTGTTGTATGTATGCGACAGGTGGACATCGAGGGAACATCCGTAATCGCTGAAATCGAGTATTTCTTCCGGCTACGATTTGGTGAGATTGTTTATTCCCTCGCCCTCGGTTCTGTTTTTTCCCCTCCAGATCAAGAGATCCTCGAGTTATCAAATCACGCAGCATATATCTGTCACCATGGCGGGACGGATACTCTTACAGTCGTGGATGCCAAGGCAATAAGTTCACTCGTGTCTATGGTTCCAGATTACCAGGTAACGGTCAATGGGGATATCATTATCCCCGAAACTACATTCTCTCTCGTGGAGGCGCCGTTCATTGGACTGGCAACATTATGCGGTACTGTGGAAGATGAAAACGATGGCATTGATGATACAACGGACTTTGTGGATTAATATACACTTTGGCGATAATAATCGAGTGAGAATCATCCGTGTTATTTTTTTTTTAGAGAAAAGAATCTACTTTGCGTCTGAAAGAACCGTGTCTGGGCAGACGTCGACCAGGGTATTGTCTACATCTCCTGGGCAATTGGGGTCTGGGTCCATATGCGCGTCCTTGCATTCTGGGATTTCTGGCGGCTGATTGAATATGCATTCAGCCCAAATACAACAAGAGTGAAAAAGTGGACTTACCGGGGGGTTGACTCGATATACAAGTCTGAGACCATTTTTATATCGAACGCCGAGGATTGGAACATTGAAGGGGTTCTTATCGACCTGGCTATCGCCCTTAGGCTCCGATGTCGTAGAGCCAGTGCTAATGTAGTTGAGTCTCTGAGTCTCTCCCGATCCCACAAGAAAACGACACCCACCGATTCTCATCAAGTTCTCTCCGCATCCTGAGGTATACCGGATTGCCACTCTCGCGCAACATATCCTCATCGGCCAATCGCACAATTGTGAGGAGAATCTCGTTGCATAGAGATTTACGAGCGTCCTGGGTATCTTTAGGCATCGAGATGAATGAAATGAAAGAGATAAGATTTATAATGACGCGCGTCCTTTTCTTATCTCCCACTCGCTCCTTCTTTTTCTTCCACTTCATTCCTTCCGTCCGCAATCCTTTCGCTATCTGCCTCAATCTTTTCAACTGCCGCTCTCTCATCACTGCTCTGCTCATCACCCTCGTGGTTTTACTTTGGCCTGCTTATATGGCTCTCGAGACATCCGGATTTTCAAATATGGCTATCCCAGACGGAAGGAATTTGCTAGGCGATCTGCTTCACACTCCAAACACACCTCAAAGAGATTTTCTCAACGAAAATACTAGCTTGCTCTTGGATCGCACGCATATGTTATCGGATTCAAGTCCCCATGTAAGTGACTCACTTATATGCGCTACATAATCGTAGGTTTGCTTCTTTTCTCCACAGAACATACTGTCCCCTTCCCTGGAGCTCCGACTCAGCCGTGCTTCCGCGGACCAACTGTTCTCCTGCGGCAACACCGCTTTTTTGCAAACACAACTTCAAGTAGAACGCCAGCAACGGAGAATCGGAGAAATGGAGAACCGTATCCTGGAACTTGAAAAAGAACTCGTAGAATGGAAGACTCGCAGCACGACAGCTGAGTAAAGTCCCTTATTATTCTGCACAAAGGACACAAACTGACGGCATACAGAGCGACTATCAATAAGCTTATCCTCAACATCCCAAAACCTGGTATTCTCACCAATTCCCTGCCCGCGTCCAGAGACATGCCACCCCCGTTGGATCCGAAGGAATACCCTAATGTACGATTCTGGACTGCTAAGAGTTATAGGGAATACTGGTACAATCTCACCGGTGAGACGGATGGCATGGCAACCAAAAAGAAGCAACGTGGCCGACGTCGAAGGGATGAGGATGCCGAAGATTCTTACCCCTACTTGGAAAACATGGACGGCACTCAAGTTTCTTGGGACGTGATCTCCAAAATCGGACAGAAGGCCAGGAGGATCTGGTTTACCCTGCAAGATGTTGGCATGGCACCTCTTTCATGGGGAAAGGCCAACGATCCCGCAGAACTTTATTTTAACAGTGAAATGCTGAACGCTCCAGAGCTCGAGTTCTTCAGGTACTGCGAGGGCAATTGGAAGCTTGCACGATGGGCCACTAGAGCGTATCCATCTTTTGCTAAGAACCACTTAAAACCAAAGGGTGTTGTCGACTCGGAGACCAAGGCAGCGCAGAGAAATAAACGAAAGCGCGACCCCCTCGATGATCCGTCTCTTCTCCAAATCGACAGTGATAAGAACGAGGGTAATCCTATTGCCCAGTCCCAAGAGCCCACCCCCATTCAAAACGCTTCAAGTTCCGAGATTGCGCACACACCACCCACACCCACACCGCCTGCACCCACCTTGGTTCCTATGCAGGTGAGCTCACTCCAGACTCAGATGTCGAGACTTCATCTGAAAACTAAACACTAGCAACGCGCTGTGGTGTTCATGGATCCTCTGTATGTGAAATTATTGTTTTCCTTACTATCACTAACTCCTCCAACAGCGACGAGTTACACACTGACGTCACCATGGCGACTGAGAGCGACGCCACAGCCACCCTTTCGGCTCCCACAGCAACCCTCCCGGACGATGCTGAACACGTTCTTTCCTACGGTGGCACTAGCCAATACAACAGGGATGGGACTGGCGCTTCAGCTTGTGGACTCGCAGCTTCAAATTTCGCGAGGATCGTCTCCTCTGCAACTGCTGCATCTCCTGAGGGCGACGCCACAGCCACCCCTTCGGCTCCCACAGCGACCCTCCCGGGCGATGCTGAACACGTTCTTTCCTATGGTGGCACTAGCCAATACAACAGGGACAGGACTGGCGCTTCAGCTTGTGGACTCGCAGCTCCGAATTTTGCGAGGATCGTCTCCTCTGCAACTGCTGCATCTCCTGAGAGCGGCGCTGCAGCCATCCCTTCGGCTCCCACGGCTACCCTCGCTCCAGTCAAGCGTGCAAAGGGGTTAGCGGTCGTGGGCACAGGACTCACCGATAAGTACATCGCTAATTTGTATCTCATACGATCCAACTTACAGCTCTTATAGAAACTTTTGTATGAAAGACTGGTTACATGATAACCCGAACGGCTTAAAGGATGCGTTTGAGAAACACTTCAAAGCGCTCCCTGCAGATGTTAAAAAGGTATGTGACTGTGACTGATCTTTTCCCCCATCTCAGTCTGATCTTATTATGCACACAGATATATAAAGATCGGGCCAACGCTGCGGTATGTATTATATTACTCCG